>PVLD010013176.1:0-57117 GCA_004027595.1 Dinomys branickii | reverse complement strand
TGCGATTTGATGTGGCGTTTGATGCTGCCTCTGTGCTGTCTCCCTTCCCCATAGTGCCAGGCCTGTCAACAGAAGTGTGCTCTGGTCAGAAGCCTCTGTGTCCTGAGGACAGTGCCTTGAGCCACAGCAAGCTAGGGAACCTAAGTGAAGCTAGTCTCCAGATGCTTGCCTTGAGTCACACGAGGCTGGGATGCTGGGCCCAGCCCTCCATGAAGAACGTGAAGGGCCAAGTAAGAGAAGCAGTTCTTTGCGTCTCCACTGGCTGTTGTTACTTCTTCCCCATGGGTATGGAACTTCTCAAGGTCTCAAATTCTATACACATCACAATCCCCCTCCCACCTCGCCATAGTCACGAAGTTCAAGAAGGAGGTTCAGTTTGGAATGTACTCATTCCCAGAGGAATGTTCTGCAGTCTGGTGAGATGTCACCACGGATCTTCTCCCTTCAATTTGGTTGATCACTTTTCTGTACAGTGTGCTGAATCCTAGGATATATTAAAACAGTAATGTCAAAGACCTATGATCCTAGACTCTGTACTCTAGCATGAAATTACAAGTGTATGTTTTAGCTTGTATGTTGATGTCCTGTAATGGTTGGTACATTGTGCCAACTTGAGGAATCTAGAGATTTGGATAAGTGACTTGGTAGTTCTACATCTTGGGATGATAAGAACATGGCCTTACAGCTCGGGGGTGTTGTTCACTGTGTTAGTTTGAGGGTTTTAGAAGGTTAACTAAGTGACTGAGCAGGGGGCCAAGGTCCTTACTTTGCATTCATCCTGAGCCTGTGCAAGAGGAGTGCATGGAGATTTTGTGAGTGCTACACACCCCCTGGGTGGGGGTAGCCCGCCTACTATATAAGGAAGTAAAAGAGGTTTGCTCCCATCCCACTTCTGCTCTTGCTGCTTTTGCTGTGCTGTGCTGCCTTGAAGTGTTTCTCCTGTGCCATACCACTTTGCTTGGATCCAGCCAAGTATGGACTGAAACTTCTACAAACTGTAAGCTAAATAAACCTGTCCTTCCTTAATTGGGGTGTTGGGTATTTGATCTTAGCAAGGAGAGAAAAGTAAGCAAGACACCTCAGAAACCTCATGTGCTCATAAGTAGCATTTTCAGGGGTGGCTGCACCTAGGGTGTGATTTTGAGACTAAGCATGTGTGATACTAGAATAGTCTTGTAACTGGTGTACCATAGTTCACCAGTAACTATGAACGATGGGAAGGCCCACTCTGTCTGTGGGTGGTACCACCTAAAAGCTTATAACCTGGAATGGATAAAAGGAAAAGGAGAAAAAAAAAAGGAAAAGGGAGGCTTGCTGCTTCCTTCGTGCCTCACCAGGGGCTGTTTCTCCTCTGCCACGCCCTTCTGCCACACTGCCTTGGAGTCAGTTGACTATGGAATGAAACCTGTGCAAGCTGTGAGCTAAAGCAAACCTCTAACTTGTGGATATCAGATATTTTTTCTCAGCAATGAAAAATCTAGACTGTGTACTACATAAAATGCAAGGTAAAATTTAAAAAAAGAAAAAAGAAAATGCAAGGTATTAGAGCATATTCTAAGATGTTAACTTTGACATGTATTCTGGCTTCCCATGTCACTGAATTTTCTAGTTTTCCTCAGACCTCCAGTTATTCCTCCACTGGAGTTGAATCTTTCTGTATATCTTTTCTTATTTTTTTTAAAATGTTCTTTGGGTTTGAGCCAAGTCTTTACATGGGCTAAGCAAGCACTGTACCACTAAGCCGCAGACCCCACCTCCTCCTCTATACTTTAATCATGTGCCAAAGGTTTTATTTGTGGCTGGATTTTCTCAGTTGTCTTAGTTTTCCTTCGTTGCTGAGACAAAATACCCGACGCCCAATATTAAGGAAGGAGAGGTTTATTTAGCTCACAGTTTGTGAGGTTTCAGTCCATACTCAGTTGGCTCCAAGGCAGAGTGGCTCATGGCAGAAAGCAACAGTCCACAGTGGCAGAAAACAACAAAAGCAGCAAGAGCAGAAGGGAGGAGTGGCAGCAAGCAGCCTCTTTCCCTCCCTTACACTGTATGCAAACTACCCGCCCCAGGGAGGGTGTAGCACTCACACCTACTATCCCAGCATTGGACCATGAATCAATCGTAAACTCTAGAAGCCCGCCCCATGACCCCATGTGGCTTTGCGGGGACACCCAGATACAAAGCATAACATTAATAAAGCAGAACGTGCAGCTCTGTAAAATCTTCCCAGGTAAGGTGAGCAACTCCTTGGGCAATCCCTCCCTCAGGATAGCAGACTTATGCTTTCTCCCTAGGTTCTGTGCTTTTCTCATTGATAAGGGAGACAGACATCTGGGCAGTTCTCTCATGGGAATCTCTGACCTTACAGGGCCAATATTGGGTACCAACACTGATAAAACTAATACATGGTGTTATAAAAAGCTTCACAGAATCCTAACATCCTGAGATGCACAGCATGTTATCTTTAAAGACTAAGAAAAGGTTACCCGCCAGGATGACTGCCTTTTTTCTACTTCTGTATCTCTACTTGCTTGATGTCACAAATTGTATAAAAGGAGACTTTTCCTTGGTTTAGGACCCAGTCTAGTTTTGAGCATTTTTTTTTTTATTTTAAAGAGAAAAAGTAAAACAAAATTTCAAAACAATAAGAGTAACAATGGTTAATACTTTGAGTATTGTTATCTTTAAATTAGTTACTCATAGTACAAAATATAGGCATTTAATTGTCCAAACAATTTTAGCACCAACCCTTCTTTTTAATGAACTAAGTAGTATGATCTTTTTTTTTTATCCTTTTGAGATAGGGTCTCTGTGCAGTTCAGGCTGGGCTTGAGCTCACTTTGTAGCCCAGGCTGGTCTCAAACTCACAACAATCCTCCTGCCTCAGCCTCCAGAGTGCTGGCATTACAGGTGTGCACCACCACGCCCGGCAGTAGTATAATGATCTTAACTATCTTGTGTATATTTGATATTCCCTTTTCTAATTTCCCTCATACCAGTTTCTCTTTCCTTTTGAACAGTTTCTTCCTATTTTACAACATCTATTGCACATTTTGGATCTTAGTCTTTAAGCTTCTCACACTAGAGAGACAATATGATGTTTACACATGTGATTGTGATTTATTTCACTTATGAGTATGGACTCAGGTTAAACCCATTTACCTAAAAAAGTCTCCAGTTTATCCTTCTTTATGGCTTAGTACTCTGTTGTATAAAAAGACCACATCTTTTTATTAATTCCTCAGTTGATGGGCATTTGGGTTGTTTGCAAGATCTACCTACTAGAAATTGTGTTCTATAAACATGGGTGTACATATATCACTATGGTATGATGTTTTTAATTCTCAGTAAATACCCAGAAGGGGAATAGCTGGGTCAAATGGGACCACCAATCCTAGTTTTTTGAGGACTCTCCACACTGATTTCAATGGTAGTTGCACCAGTTTACACTTCTAACCAACAGTGGAGAAGGGTGCCTTTTCCCCCACAGCCCTTCCAGCATTTCTTATCATTTCATTTCTTGATAATAGCCATTCTTTCCAGGATTAAATCTTAGTGTTGTTTAATTTGCATCTCTTGAATGACCAGTGATGTTGAACATTTTTTCATGTATTTATTTGCTGTTTGTATTTCTTCATCTGAGAAGTGAGTATTCATCTCAGATGCTTATTTTTGGTTTGGGCTTATTAATTTGGGAAGTCTGATCTTTTTTTTAGTTTCTTATAAGTTTTTTATAGCAATCCTTTGTCTGAGGAACAGTGGGCAAACATTTTTTCCCACATTGTGATCTGTCTCTTCACTGTGTTAGTAGTTTCTGTTGGTGTCCAAAAGCTTTTTAATGAGATGAGATCCTAGTTGTTGATTCTTTGTGATTGTTCCTGTTTGATCAGGGTATTATTCATAAAGTCTTTGCCTACACCAACGCTTTCAAGTTTTACCTATTCTGTCTTACATCAGATTTAATATTCCTGTTTTACTGTTTAGATCTTTGATCCATTTCAAATTTAGTTTAATTCATGGAGAAAGATATGGGTCCAGTTTTAATCTTCAGCAGGTGCAAAGTCAGTTTTTTCCAGGACCTTTTATTAAAGACCTTTATCTTTCTTCCAGTGAATATGTTTGGCCATCTTGTCAAAGATAAAGTAGCTGAGTATATCTGGAATTGCTTCTGTGTCTTCTAATCTGTTCGATTGATCTTCAGGTCTGTTTTTTTGCCAGTACCATGCTGTTTTTATCACAGTAGCTTTATAGTATAATTTCAAGTCAGGGATTGTGATGCCCCCTGCCTTACTTTTGTTACCCAGAATTGCCTTTGTTATTCTAGGTCTCTTCTGGTTCCAAGTGAATTTTAGGAATGTTTTTTCTGTGAGATATACTGTTAGAATTTTTTTTACTTGCTTGTTTTGTTTTTTGTCTGAGAGAGGGCCTCACTATGCAGCTCAGGCTGGCCTTGAGGTCACTTTGTAACCCAGTCTGGCCTCAAAATTTCAATGGCCCTCCTTTCTCAACCTTCTAAGTGCTGGGATTACAGGTGTACACTACCACACCTGGCTTTGCCATTGGAATTTTGATAGGAATTGCATTGACTGCCTATAACCGTTTTGGAAGTTATGCCCATTTTCACTATGTTGGTTCTTCCTACTCAAGAGCAAGGGAGGGCTGGGGGTATAGCTCAGTGGAATAAGTGCTTGCCTAGCAAGCGCAGGGTCCTGAGTTCTAATCCCCAGTACCGCCACACAAAAAAAAGAGCAAGGGAAATTTTTCCATTTTTCTGATATTCTCTTCAACCTCCCTTTTCACAGTAGTGTAGTTTTCAACATACAAGTATTTTACTGCCTTTGTTAGATTAATTCCTAGGTATTTCTTCTTCTTCTTTCTTCTTCTTTTCTTCTTCTTCTTCCTCTTCCTCTTCTTCTTCTTCTTCTTTGATGCTATTGCAAAAGGTGTTGTTTCCCTAATTTCTCTTTCAATGAGTTTGTTATTCATGTACAGGAAGGCTATTGATTATTGAGTATTGATTTTGTATCCAAGTATGCTACTGAATTTGTTTATTAAATCTAGCAGTTATTTTAGTGGAGTTTTTGAGGTCTTCCATGTAGAATATCATGTCATCTGCAAATTATGATAGTTTTTCTTCCTTTCCTGTAATTATTCCTTTTATTTCTTTCTCTTGTCTAATTGCTCTGGCTAAAGTTTCCAGGACAGGGCTGGGGTATAGCTCAGTAGAATAAGCACCTGCCTAGTAAGCACAAGGTCCTGAGTTTGATCCCTGGTTCCCTGGTACCACACACACACACACACACACACACACACACACACACACCCCATCACCAACAAAAAAACCTACTATAAAGTTTCCAGGACTATGTTGAATAAGAGTGGAGACAGTGGACATCTTTGTCTTGCTCCTTAGAGTGAAAGATTTCAGTTGTTGGCCATCTAATATGATGTTGGCTGCTGGTTTGTCATAATGGTTTTTATCAGATTGAGATAAAGACCATCTATTCCAATTTTCTGTAGGATTTTTATCATGAATGGTGCTGGACTTTGTCAAAAGCTTTTTCTACACTTATTGAGATGATCACATGGTTTTTTTATCCATGGCTCTGTTAATATGGTGTATTACATTTATTGACTTATGTGTGCTGAACCATCCCCGCATCCCTGCGATGAGTCACACTTGGTCATGGTGTATAATCTTCTTGATGATTTGCTGCATTCTATTTGCCAGGATCTCAGAATTTTTATATCTGTGTTCATTAAAGAGATTGGCTTGTAGTTCTCTTTCTTAGTTGGGTTCTTCTCTGCTTTTGGTATCAGGGTAACACTTGCTTCCAGGAATGAGTTTCACATTTATTAAAGAGTGTGAGAATTAGTGTTATTAGTTCTACTCTAAATTTCTTAAAGAATTCAGTAGTGAATCTGTCAGAGCCTGGGCTTTTCTTTGTTGGTAGGATTTTAGTTACATCTTCAATTTCATTGATTGATACTTTATTTAGGAATTTTATATCTTCTTGATTCAGCTTTGATAATTCGCATGTATTTAGGAGTCTCCATTTCTTCTGCATTTTCTATCTTATTAGAATGCAATTTCTCAGTGTAGGTATAGATGGCTTCCTGGATTTCTGTAGGATCTGCTGTAATTTCACCCTTTTCATTCCTAATTGTGTGGATTTTTTTTTTATAAGTTTGGCTGAGGGTTTGTCAATTTTATTTAATCTTTCAAAGAATCAGCTCTGATTCATCAATTCTTTGTATTTTCTTAGTTTTTTTTAATGTATTTTCTTAGTTTTTAGTGCATAATTTCTGCTCTAATCTTCACATTTTCCTTTCTCATATGTTTTTTACTTAGCCTGCTCTTCTTTTTCTATTAGTTTGTAGTTCACCATTATGTTGTTTTTTGAAGTTCACCATTATGTTGTTTATCTTCACTTGCTGTTTTTCTGATACAGATATTCACTAATATAAATTTCCCTTTTAGGATTGCTTTCATTGTGTCCCATATGTTCCAGTATTTTGTATTATCATTATCATTTAATTGTAGAAACTGTCTAATTCCTTCTTTAATTTCATTTGTTACCCATTGGTTGTTCAGGATGGTGCTATTTAATTTCCATGTATTTATGAAGTTCTTGTGGTTTCTTTTGCCATTAATTTCCAATTTCATCACACTATGGTCGGATAATATGCATACAATAATTTCAATTCCTTTGTAGTTACTTAAGCATGTTCTATGAGCTAGTGCATGGTCTATTTGGAAAACATCTTGTGTGCAGTTGAGAAGAATGTGAATTCTGATGTTGTGAATTAGAACACTGTGTAGACATCTACTAAGTTCATTCATTCAAAAGTTTGGTTCAGTTCTAATATTTCATTATTGATTTTTTCATCTAGTTGTTCTTTTTGTGACAGTGGGGGTATCGAGATCCCCAAATACAATTTTATTATTGCTTATTTTGATTTTTCATGCCCATTAATATTTTTTACATAGTTGGGTACACTGGTATTTACTGCATATATATGTATGTTTGTTAGCTCTTCCTCTTAGATTATTCCCTTTACAAGGATGTGTAGTGACCTTCTTTCTCTCTCTTAATCAGTCTTGGATTGAAATTTGTCTGCAAATTTTCTGAACAGTTTTTTTTAAATATAATTTGTGCTATCTCCTGCTTTTTCATTGACCCCAATCTTGTTATTCTTTGCATCTTACCCCTGCTTATTTCTGAATTCCTGACACCTTTTCCATCCTTTGGCTTTCAGTCTATGAATTTCTTTTTGAATTAAGAGTTTCTTTTATACATTATTGCATCTTGCTTTGTGATACATTCTGCCAGTTTGTCTTTTGATTGGTGAATTAACACCATTAACATTGACGGTTATAACTGATATGTATTCTTATCTTTTTCGTGTTATTTTCCTGTTGTTGGCTCCCCTCCTCCATTTTCTCCCTTTCCCTCCATTTGCCTTGGCTGGTGGATTGTTGGGGTTCGTGGAGTTGTACTCCTTGTTATCTCTTTCTAGAGTATCCTTCAAAACATTTTGGAGTGCTGGTTTGGTGGTGATAAATTTCCTCAGATGTTCTTTGTCATGAAAGTACTTTATTTCTCCATCTTTTTTTTTTTTTTTGTACCAGGAATCAAACTCACGACCTCACACTTCCCAGGTAGGTGCTGTGCTGCTGAGCTATATCCCCCACCCCTGTCATCAATTTTGACAAATAGTTTTCTGAGGTACATCAGTCTGGGTTGAAGGTTGTTTTCCTTCAGAGCTTGAAATACTTCACTTCAAGCTCTCCTTAACTTGAGGGTTTGTGGTGAGAAGTCAGCTGTGATTCTGATGGGCTTTATACGTGATTTGTTTCTTTTCCCTAATAGCTTTTAAGATCCCAATCTTAGGGGCTGGGGATATAGCTCAGTGGAATAAGCACCTGCCTGGCAGGTGCAAGGTCCTGAGTTCAATCCCCAGTACCACAACCCCCACCACCACCACAACAAAAACAAATTTAAGATTCTATTCTTGTGTTGAATTTTTGGAATCTTGACCATGAGATGCCTTGATGTAGTAGTTGTTGTTTTATAGTGGCTAATTTGAGTTTTATATGCCTCACTTATCCATATGTCAAATTCTTTTTCTCTACTAAGGAAGTTTTCTGCCATGATGTTTGTGAAGTTTTTTTTTTAATCATTTGTGCTATCTTCTGATTTTTCAATGACTCCAATCAATCTTAAGTTATTCTTTACCTCATCTAGCAGCTGCTGGATTGATTTTTCATGGTCCTTTGCTATTTTTAAGAAATCTTTCATGAGTGCTAACCACAAGCTTGTCTCTATATCTGAGATCCTGTCCTTGCACTGACTTATCCTGTTTCAGATACTTCCAGTGGAATTTTTATTCTCCTGGATTCTGCTTGAATCTGCCTTATGGTTTCCATTTCTTTCCTATGCTAAGCATTCCTGGCTTCCATAATTTTCTTAAACTCCTTTATTTTTTTTTTAATCTGAATCTGCTCTGGAATCATTACACATTTGTTTTGTTTTTTTGTTTGGTTGGGGCTTTTGGTACAGGGAATCAAACTCAGGACCTCGCACTTGCTAGGTAGGCATTGTGCCACTAAGCATGATTTTCATTGTAGATACCATTTCTGCAATTATCTGAGAAATTATTTCTGATTTTTTTCTAGAGCCTCATTTGATTGCTTTCTTGTTACCACTTCAGAGAAGTCAGGTTGGTAGCTTTCAGATTGTCCCACCTCACTGACCCCTGGATTTGCCTTTGGTGAACTGGATAGCTGTGGTTGCATCTTGTTTTAACTGCCTTCTCATTTTCTTTTTCTTTTCTTTTTTTTTTTTTTTAGTTTAATTCTTGCAGTGATGCTTGTAAATTCCCTATGGTGGGTTGCTTTATTGCTAGTAATTAGAACCCTTACAAAATTACTACTTCTCCAAGGTTATCTTCCTGGTGTACCTGGTTCTTGGATTTTCAAAACCCAAATGTGCAAGATCCTACCTCTTCAATTTGTTGGGGATGAGAAGTTGCTGCCTGCTTGGCCCAGCCCCTGGTTCTCTGGCACTCTGCCACAGTATTTTCTATGACCCTTAGTCAATCTTACTCTTGGAATACCAGGAAGAATAAATGTTTAGAACAATTATGTCACTTTTGGCTAAAGTGCTACCATCAGCAATAACAACAGCATCAAACACAGCCTAGAAGATGACAGACTGAGTTAACCATTAATTTATTACCTTTAACCATATGAACTAAATTTGTGGTTTTATAACAAAATCTGATACCAAAAAATTATATTCAGTATATAAATCCTTAATATGTCAATTTTTCCTTCTTGGATTAAAATTTAAAAGGGGCTAGAGAGAAGTAGAAGAGGAAGAGATTAGAAGTAAGACTGTAGGGAAAAGGCAGATCACACTAACTTTGGGAAACTGGTGCAGAAGACTGGAGGGAAAAAGAACAGAACAACAACCTTAAAGAGGCTAGAAACTTCATTCACACTCATACAAAACAAGATCAAACAAGAAAGAGAGAATAATAAACAAAAAACCAAAAGCACAATGAAAAAGAAAGAGAAAGTGCACTTCCAGCTTTGTCTCTGCCATCACTGGTAAGCAATGTGTGGAGACAGAGTCCAGATCCACGTTGATTTATCCCAGCAAGCCAGCATTTTTTGGCATGGTAGTGGATAATCTCAGTGATCCTGCATCTTATGGCAAAACCAGACTCATTCAGTCTGCAGCCATAAGCATCTTCTGCGGGCCTGGGCCCAGCTGGGAGCCACTAGATGGAGTCAGCAGCTGCTGAGTTCTGAGCTCAGCTGGCCCCTCTCCAAGATGGCTCCCAGCCAATCACTAGTGTGGGATGACTGAGCCCTCAGCACTAACTGGCAGCCAGTGCAGTCCTTCACATTCACTGCTCCCCTCCATTGCTGCAATTCTCTGTGGAGACCTCTGGGGTCACCAGCAGTCACCATATGCGCACAGGTTTGAATTGGTCCTCTCATGCAGTGAATCCCATGTCAGAGAGAAGGCGCCACCAGCCACCTCCTGCTTCTTTGTTTAAGTTTTTCTCTTTACTCTTCCCATGGGCTTCAGTACACACTGCAAACCCTTCCTGGGTCCAGAGGACCCACTCCCGTCCTTCTCATCGTCCTCCAGTTGCTATATTTCAGCACCTGGATGACAACTCTCACAGAGGCTCTTTCTCTGCTGCTTATCACTCCACCATCTTGGTGCTCCTCCAGTTTTCAAGCATTTCTGATTGTTGGGATGGTGCACCAGTAATTCCTCCTGAAAAATCTTTCGTGGTTTCTCAGTTTCTTTGAAACTCTGCAATATCACATTTCATTAAGGAGTTCACCCACTCACTATGTTTCATTTGCCACATTTATGCTCACTGCTCCTAGTCTCATCTCTACTGCAGATATACCTCTGCAGTTCCAGATCCAGTGTGTCTTTATTTACAGTACATGGATGTATCCATCCCAACCACCACAAACTCACTATGTCCAAAACTGAACTTCTCATTTTCACCCTCAGGTTTCCCCTTTTAAAACTTCTACTCTAGTTGACTTTTTGTGTGATTTTGTGACACAGGTTCTCACTACGTTGTTCAGGATGGTCTTGAATTCACTCTTTGTTCAGGCTGCCTCAAATTCTTGGTGATATTCCTGCTTCAGCCTCCTGAGTGCTGCAATACAGCATGTGTGATCATGCCCAGCTAGTAGTCTTTTTTTTTTAGTAGTCTTTTAGAAACTCAAATACCATCCTAGACTCTTCTTTCTGCCTTGATCCCTACATTCAATCTCTTACCAAATCCTGTCTCTTCAACCTTCTAATAATCCCATTAGTAAACCACTCAGGGCTGGGCATGGTGGCACACACCTGTAATTCCAGCACTCGGGAGGCTGAGGCAGGAGGATCGTTGTGAGTCTGAGACCAACCTGGGCTACAAAGTGAGCTCAAGCCCAGCTTGAACAGCCTAGCAAGACCCTGTCTAAAAACAGACAAACAAACAAGCGCTCAGGGCTCTTCAAGTCCATTTAACTGATTTCCCTAATAACCTTCTACTTCCCTCTGGTCTGCTAACTCTAAAGTCAAAGACATAAAACTAATTTTATTCTCACTGGAAACAATTCACTTGTCTCCCCAGTATCCTCAGGATCAAGTCACATTCTTTCACATTGGCTTTAAGAGGACCATGCCTATCTCTGTTTTTTTTAACCACATATAATGCCTCATCCAAACAGAACTGCCTTTTCTTTTCTTTTTTTGGTACTGGTAGTTGCTAGGCAGGCACTGTACCACTGAGCTATATTACCAGCCCCAGAATTACTTTTTCATCTTTGTTCTCCTGGCAAACTCTTACTGCCCCTTGAAACGTTAGCTTTGGAAAGGTTCTGATGAATTTTTTATTGCTCAAGCCCAAGTGAGGTGTTCCTCTCTTCTGAATATTGCCACAGCCCTGATACCTTCTCTGTCGTAGAATCTCATACTTTCTATTAATGGTTTTCTTGCTTGCAATCCTACTAGGCTAGGCAGGGAAGTTGGTAATGAGAAGAGCAAGATGAAGTCATATGTTGGATAGAGATGGTTTGTACCCAGGTGAGGTGGTACACGCCACTTATCCCAGCAATTGGGAGCCTGAAGCAGGAGGATCACTATGGGTTCAAGGCTGGCCTGGGGTACAAAGTGAGTTCAAGGCCAGCCTGAACTGCCTAGTGAAACTCTGTCTCAAAAAGAAAAAACACTTGTTATGGTATGGTTCTGGATGTCCTCCCAAAGCCTCATGCAGTCATGGAACAGGCTTCTAGAGTTCATGACTGATTCATGGGTGTGAGTGCTACACCTGCCCTGGGGTGGATAGTTTGCACATGTAAGGGAGAGAAAGAGACTGTTGGCTGCCACTCCTCCCTTTTGCTCTTACTGCTTTTGCTGTCTTCTGCTTCCATGAACTGCTGCCCTCTGCCATGTGCCACCCTGCCTTGAAGCCAGCCAAGTGTGGACTGAAACCTCCAGACTGTACGCTAAATAAACTTTTCCTTCTTTAATTCTGGGTGTCAGGTATTTTGTCTCAACGAGAGAAAAGTAACCAAGATGCCCTTTGGGTTGTAGAGAATCAAAAGGAACTGGTTTGGAAAATGAGCAGAATCACTCTGCAGCATGTAGGGTGCAAATAAAGTCGGAAGAGAAAGTACAACTCAACAGAGGCATCTTGTTGAGATTCTCTTAGCATCTTGAGTATAGGTGCTTGAATACTCATGGATGATCTAACCCAAGATTAGAATTTTCATAGCACTGCCATGAAATAATGGAAGAGAAAGGCAAGAACATATGTAACCATGTGGCTAAGGTTAAAATGTGGAATCCAAATTGCATGGGTAAGAAGTTCAACAGTGGCACTGCCTAAGGGTACAGAGGGTGAGTTCAGGACCTCGTAAAATGAAAGAACAAATTTGATGGAAAAAAAGAGAAAGGTAGGAGGTTATGGTCGGGTTATGGTAGGGTTTTTGGACTTAAGATGTTGAGGTGATACTAGGCTGGTGGCGCTCATCTAAAATCCCTGCACTTGGGTTAAGGCAAAGCAATTTCTAAGGGATTTCTAGTTCAGGGTCAGCCAGGCTGCTGGCAGGAAAGTTTTAAAGTTCTTTTAGAAGTAGTTAGCCAGCCCCCTCCCTCTGTCTCCCTCCCTTCTTCCTTTCTCTCTCTTTCTTTTTCTGAGACAGGGTCTTACTATGTGGTTCAGACTGGCCTTAAACTCACTAAGTAGTCCACATTTCTAATGTAATAAGATGAGCAGTTGTATAGTAAGGAAGCCATCTTTTTCTGCCAATCTGTTACTCTCAAAACTTGCCTTTGCAAGCCAGGTGTGGTGGCACATGCCTATAATCCCAGCACTCGGGAGGCTGAGGCAGGAGGATCATTGAGAGTTGGAGACCAGCCTAGGCTACCCAGTGAGTTCAAGCCCAGCCTGAACTGCACAGCAAGCCCCTATCTCAGAAAGACAAAAACAAACAAAAAATCCTTGTCCTTATATCCCACATATACCAGTGACAATTCTAGTCTCTCATTATGTATAGGGTTAAACCAGTTCTTCAAGGAAGATGTATTTTAATTAATTAATTAATTAATTTATTTATTTATTTTTGGTGGTACTGGGGATTGAACTCAGGACCGTACACTTGCCAGGCAGGCAATAATCCCACTGAGATATATCCCCAGCCCAGAAGATGTATTTTAAAGCTGCTTCGTATATACAAATCATCATTAGATCCCAAGAATACCAAAATAAATAATAGACTCCTTGTGAAGAGCTAGCAATTAGCAAAAGAGAGACAAATAAAAAGTAAAATTACAGTACAGTGACATTAAGTACTACAGACAAAACTGGAAGGACATGTAACGGAAAACTATAGAGAAGTTTTCATTTGCAGTGCTCAAAAAGTTACCCAGGCAGTTACATTGGCAATGGTAGATCTGGCAGTCTAAGCAGGAAGAATACAAGGCTTGCAGACTTTAGAAAACATCCAGATTTCAATTTGAATGCAGCACAGGACTCCAAAGAGGACTGGTTGTATAGGGGCACACCTGTGGCCCCAGCACTTGGAAGGCTGAGGGAGGATTGCTGCAAGTTCAAGGGCAGTCTGGCTAGACAGTGAGTTCAAGACCAGCCTGAATTACAAATGGAGACTGTCTCAAAACAAACAAAAAACCAAGTGTACAATGACCGGTTGTCTACCAAGATGGCTGTCATGGTAATCAAGGTGACAGGATGGGGCCTTTAACCAAGGAAATGTAGGGCAAACACTGGAAGACAGGATATAATGGCAGAAGCTTGGTGACGCCAATATTTGAAAATGAGGCAATAAGAAGTTGTGGTTTTGAAGCAGATATCCTGACTTAACTGCAGCCATTTTGTTAAATAAAGCTGCAGTCACTCTGTTCTCTGGCACTGAACTCAGCTAAATTATATCTGTCATCCAACTGAAACTTCTGGAATGTACTAAAACAACTTTGCTACCCACAACTATGCTCACTGCACAAGATACCTATTGTACCATAACCTCCAGTAAAAGCTTATCTCATTCTTGTAACTTCTGTTTACTACCCTATAAATAAGACAAGCTCTCTGTAATCACCACCTCAAACTTCGGAGATTACTCCTCTGGGGTCTGCTAGTGTCAATAAAATTTCCTTATTTTTCTCGAGCTCCTGGTTACTATTGATTCAATTTTTCCCATAACAGTCTGGCTTTAGAAACCAGGAAGTTGTCAGTTAAATACTGTGGGAAATCCAATGTTATCTTTCGTTTTTAACTATAAAAATTATTGCTTGAGTCAGACATAGTGATGCATGCCTGTAACCCCAGCATTTGGGAGGCTGAGGCAGGAGGACTGCCACAGGTTGGAGGCCAGACTGGGCTAGTGAGTTCTGGGGCAGACTGGATTATACAGTGAGATCCTAGCTCAAAAAAACAAAAACCAAAAAAACACTGACTGCTGAACCTAGAGAGAGAAATAAAAATCATTGTGTGAAAAACTCAACCCTTACTTCCTGGAAGCCCACCTATCTATGGGCAGAATGGCTGAGAAAGGGTCATAACCACAGAAGTAGGTAAATGAAGTATTTTTCTTTTTGAGACAGGGTCTCCTTAGGCAGTTCGAACTCATTTTGTAGCCTCGGCTGCCCTTGAACTCGCAATGATCCTCCTGCCTCAGCCTCCTGAGTGCTAGGATTACAGGCGGGTGCCACCACACCTGGCTCTGAAGTATTTTTCAAGCCAGAAATCACTTGTGATTTTCCACAAATCTCCTTTCCTCTGGGAGAGAACCTTAAATCAGCTTCCTTACATGTTGCTTCCAGGTGGCCAACTGCAAGTCATTGTTGGAAGGTCTGACTTCCAGAGACATCTTTCCCGAGGGAAGATCCAGTTTAAAATAACTAAGATACTTCTTGCCATTTCTAACTATTTGGAAATAAAATTTTGAGGACTTAAAAAAATAACTAAGATAGCTATGATGACTTCCAGTGGTAGCCGAAGCTGTGTTTCCCAGATGCAGTGCACATTTTTATTTTTGCTTTTATCTTTTTCTTTTATTTTGCCCAGACTCGCTCTACAGAGCTGGTTTCTCCCATAGCCCTTCACTGTTCACTTTTCAAATAAACTTTTCACACCGTTAAAAAGATAAAATAACTGAGACAGACAAGAGCAAACTTTTTCAAAATAAATTGCAATACAAACTTAACGCAGAACACTGTGTACATCTGCGGCGATACATAAGAACAAAAGCACAAAGAAGAGAAAAAAGATGGTAAGATTCTTCACCTCCAATTAACAGTAACGGTCAGGCAGACCAACTTGCAAAGTGAAAAGGTCTGACACTATCTCTTCTAGTCTCTGGACCTAACCCCTTGCCAAGCACTTACTGCCCGGCTCCCAAAATTCCCTTAAAAGCCACGGAAGCCTCAGGCGGAGCTTCGGGAAAAGTCCCTTCCCACCCCCACCCCGTATTAGGGACTGAAGCCATGGCCTCGCGCTAGCTAAGCGAATGTCCTAGCACTAGAACATATCCCTAGCCGTTTTCAATTCGTGACAAGGTCTCACCAAGCTGCCCGGCATGGCATCAAACCTGCTATTCTGCCTCAGTCTCCCGCTAAGCTGGGTTACAGGCGTGGACTACCACTCCTAGGAGGTACAGGCATTTTTATTTATGTACCAGTTCCTTCCATGCGAGTCTATCCGGGACAGGTGGGAGGATTAAGGCGAAACGGAGGTTATAAAACCTTTTACAGGACCGTAAAGCCGCACCCCTTGAGGGCTTGATCCACCTTTTAGGGTTCGCCTCAGCAGTCCCGAGCAAGTCCTATTGGTTCTACGACACACGCTGCAGGGCGTCCACTGGACGCGCGGCCGCCGCCGCCAGGGCTCCTTCTCAGTAGTCGCGGCCGAGCAACGCGGTAGGCACCTCTTCCAGGCCTCTGTTCTCTCGAGCGTGAGGCGGGCGGTGCCAGCTTGAGGTCGCCGGCCGTACCTCCCCGCGGACATGCATGCGGTCGGGCGGCGACTCTTATCCGGAAAGGGTGTCTGCAGCCTCACAGCCAGGCCTGAAGAAAGCCCCTTTGTGAGAAGCTGCCCGCGAAACCTCGGGGCGGCCCAAACAAGAGCCCTTCTAAATACCCGCAAAAAATGCTTCCGCCAGGTTGAGGCCCCCGCCGATGAGAGCGGAAGTGGTAAGACAGACGTGTCCTGGGCTGCTTTCCCAATCGCCAGGAGGACCCCTGTTGGGTTACCGGCGAGCCGAGCCTCTTGAGGCTCCTGGAGTTTGGGTGGGCCTGTGGCTATAGCAAGCTCACTGGAAAGTACTGGCCTGAGCGTAGGGCGGTATCCAGAATGGCGCGGCCGTAGCCACCGCAGTCAGGCGCAGCTGCGGACAGCCCCGTGCAGGTCGGCCGTCAGGACCTATCCAATTCCGCTGCACCGCGCCGCTCTGGGGGAGACCCCGTCAGGAACCCAAGGGCAGCTACGGGACCGCAGAGGCGACTGGCGCCGCCTTGGCCAGCCCTTCCTTCGGGGTGAGGACCCCAGAGCTGCGGCGGAAAGAGACCCCACCAGCTAGGTCGATCTGCCGGAGTTGTCATGGAAACAAGCTAGTGCGCGCTCCGTGGAGGCCTGGGGTGGGCGGGCTGCGGGAAGACAGGTCAGGCTCTGGAGGACTGCAGAGCAGAGGCCGAGCCGAGCTTTTGTGGCCAGAAAGACGTGGCAGGTGTGCGGGATAGGGAGGCTAACGGAAGTGGGCCAGTGGGCGTCCATTCGAGGGTCCTGACCCGGGAGTCTTGAGTTGATCCCCAGTTTCTGTAACTAGGATTCCCCCAAACAGGTTCTTCTGCCTCAAGGATGACAGTCCTAAGGCACCCTCGAAGTTGGAGCTGCCAGTGGTTGCCAGTCCTGATACTGCTGCTGGGCACAGACCGTGGGCCAGGGGTGCAAGGTGTGACACACTACAAGCCCGGCGACCCTGTCATTCTATACGTCAACAAAGTGGGACCCTATCATAATCCGCAGGAAACGTACCACTACTATCAGCTCCCAGTGTGCTGTCCTGAGAAGATCCGCCACAAAAGCCTTACCCTGGGTGAAGTGTTGGATGGGGACCGAATGGCGGAGTCTTTGTACGTGATCCGCTTTCGAGAGAATGTGGAGAAGAGAGTTCTGTGCCACATGCAGCTCAGTTCTGCACAGGTCAGCCTCTCCATGTTAGTTATCACTTAGCCCTTCTTCCCGGGGACTAACAATACCTTGCATTTATGCTTCAAGGTATCTTTATGAAAAATCATCTGACTTGATTCCAAATACAACCCCATGTGGCAGACAAAGCAGATGATACTATCCTCATTCAATTGACTAAGAGACATACTTGCTCACAAGTGACTTTTTAAAGATTACACACTGAATTGTGCAAGCTGATTATCATTAGAGCTCAAGGTTCCTTGCTGCAAGCTTCTCTACTGGCAGAAAGGTCCCAACTATCGCTCCTGCGTAGTCCTCTTTCCCGCTATAGTCGTCTCTTGGCACTGTCTCAGTTGTCTCTACCTAACCTGCCCTGCCTTCATTTTTTTTTTTTTTAACAAATCCTGGCATTTAGTCTATTCCAGTCTTTATTACACCCGCCCCTCTCCTTTTTCTACTTGTCAAAGTCATACTTGCTCTTTTATGGGGTTTAGGGTCTTTCATGGGTACTAGGGTCTAACCCAGTGCTAAACGGGACAGTTTTGTACCCCAAAGGACATTTGCCAATATCTGGAGAAATTTTTGATTGTCACACCTTAGGGATACTACTGGCATGTTGTGGGTAGAGGCCGTGGATGCTACATCATACAGTGCACAGGATGGTCAGTGCCCCTGTACAACAGAGAGTTAGCCAGCCCAAAATATCACTAGTGCTGAGGTTGAGATACCCTGCTCTAACCCCAGGCCTGAGGAGGCCTGTATGACTGACTCCTGACTTGCTCTTATAGGTGGAGCAGCTGCGCCAGGCAATTGAGGAACTGTATTACTTTGAATTTGTGGTAGATGACTTGCCAATCCGTGGTTTTGTGGGCTACATGGAGGAGAGTGGCTTCCTGCCACACAGCCACAAGATAGGACTCTGGACTCATTTGGACTTCCACCTAGAATTCCATGGAGATCGAATTATATTTGCCAATGTTTCGGTACGGGATGTCAAGCCCCACAGCTTGGATGGATTACGATCTGATGAGTTCCTAGGCCTTACCCACACTTACAGTGTGCGTTGGTCCGAGACTTCAGTAGAACATCGGAGTGACAGGCGCCGTGGTGATGATGGTGGTTTCTTTCCCAGAACATTGGAAATCCACTGGTTGTCCATCATCAACTCCATGGTGCTTGTGTTTTTACTGGTGGGTTTTGTGGCTGTCATTCTAATGCGTGTGCTTCGGAATGACTTGGCGCGGTACAACCTGGATGAGGAGACTACCTCTGGAGGCTCTGGTGATGACTTTGATCAGGGTGACAATGGCTGGAAAATTATCCACACGGATGTCTTCCGCTTCCCTCCATACCGTGGTCTGCTCTGTGCCGTGCTTGGCGTGGGTGCCCAGTTCCTGGCCCTTGGCACTGGTGAGGTGATAATTAATTGGGCATTTCTTTCAAGGGGTAGGTAGCTTGTTAGGTGGGTGCTGCCAAGTTTGGTGGTACATGCCTGTAATCCCAGCCCTCAGGCCCTGAGGAGAAGATCACATGTGTGAGCCCAACCTGGGCAATTTAGTGGCTTAGACCCTGTGTCAAAATTTTTTTTTTAAATTTCTTTTTAAAGAAGGCTGGGATAGCTGGGTGCAATAACACACACCTGTAATCACAGCACTTGGAAGGCTAAGGTAGAAGCATTACCATGAGTTTGAGGCCAGCCTGGCTACAAAGTAAGTTCAAGGCCAGCCTGAACAAACTGCATGGCCCTGTCTCAAAAACACTAAACTAAAATAAATAATAAAGGACTGAGGATATAGCACAAGCTAAGGCCCTGGGTTCCCTCCCTAGTACTATAAAAGTAAAAGGAAAAAAAAAAAGTAAGATGGAAAGATAAAGTCTGTGGCTCTCTTATCCAAGGTGAGGAGTAGACCTAGGGGTTGAAGTGGCTTTAGTGACAATATGTATATTCTCTTGTGGATTTTCTGGGTAACAGATTTGGGCTAGAGTGTTTTGCCGAAGGCCCTGGGTATGGGAGAAGAGGATGCTGATTCTTCTGAAACTGTAAGGAGAGGGACAGGTGAGACCTAACACAGGCTTTCTACTACCACCTTGTAGGGATCATTGTCATGGCACTGCTGGGCATGTTCAATGTGCACCGCCATGGAGCCATTAATTCAGCAGCCATCTTGTCATATGCCCTGACCTGCTGCGTCTCTGGCTACGTGTCCAGCCACTTCTACAGGCAGATTGGAGGCGAGCGTTGGGTGTGGAACATCATTCTCACTACCAGTCTGTTCTCTGGTAAGGAGCTCCCCTTCCCTGTGAGTCTGCTTGGGCTTACGGACTCAGAACACCTGCCAACTGTGGTGGCATACTCCTGTGATCCCAGCATTCATGAGGCTGATGCAGGAGGATCACTGAAAGTTCAGGGCCAGCATGGACTACACAGTGAGTTAAAGGCCAGCCTAGACTACAGTGAGACCCTGTCTCAAAAAAAAAAAAAAAAAAATCATGGAAGTTGGAACGAAATCACAGTGAGGCTTTAAGGGAAAGAACATAGGCCAAAAAAGAGAAGGAAGAGAAAAGATGGAAGGGGAAAAAAAAAGGTTTCTTTTGAATAAAAGTTTTTAAGTCTTAAAACATTTTAGGCATTGTGGTAAGCACCTGACATAGCTTCTTCTCACTGAATCCTCAAAATAACTGTGTGAAGTAGATTGTAACATCCCCATTGGACAGATGAGGAAACTGAACTTCAGCCTAGCTAAATAACTTGCCCAAGATTATACTTAAAGTAGTGAGCCATATTTCGGACCCAAGCAGTCTGAATCTAAGGCTTGTATTCTCAACCATTATACTTAAATAGCACCTTTTTCTTTTTGTCATTTTGAAACGGTCTCACTATGCAGTTCATGCTAGCCTCGAGCTCACTTTGTAGCCCAGGCTGGTCTCGAACTTGCAACGATCCTCCTGCCTTAGCCTTTCGAGTGCTGGGATTACAGGTGTGCACCACCATGCCCAGCTTAAATAATACTCTTGAATTTATTTTTTTATACTCCCTCTTTTATTTTGAAGATAGGCACACCTGTAATCCCAGCACTGCAGAGGCTGAGACAAGAGGGTTGCCATATTAGAGGCCAGCCTGAGTTACACAGTGAGTTAAAGGCTGGCATGAACTACATAGCAAAAACTATCTCAAAAACAAAAACACACACATACATGGTTAAAAAAAAAAGGCAATAATAATACGCATTATGAATCCTTGTTCTTAATTGTAAGTTATGTCATCACATTTATATTTGAAGCAGGGCTTTCTAAAAACAGGGCATTAATCCCAAGGAATGTCTTTATCAGGAATCATCAATGCCACAGCAAGACAGGCCACTGGAAGATTTGTGTCACTCCCAGGTTATGATACAGCACTAACTACCTTGATGACACGGGGGTTAGGAAGAGGGTACCAACAAGATTTAGGAACAGTGCTATATCAAAGGGTGGCGGTGAAAGCAGTGGCTTTAATGGACATCCAGGAGCACAGGTGTGTATTAAAGTGGCAGGCTCCTTCATCCCCCGTAGGCCCAGTCTGAGTGAGTGCCCCCAGGGATTGTAGTTCCTAGTGCTGACCCTCCCTCTGGGGGCCATCCCTGCAGTGCCTTTCTTCCTGACATGGAGTGTGGTGAACTCGGTGCATTGGGCTAATGGTTCAACACAGGCTCTGCCAGCCACCACCATCCTGCTGCTTCTGACGGTTTGGCTGCTGGTAGGATTTCCTCTCACTGTCATTGGAGGCATCTTTGGCAAGAACAACGCTAACCCTTTCGATGCACCTTGTCGAACCAAGAACATCGCCCGGGAGATCCCACCCCAGCCTTGGTACAAATCTACTGTCATTCACATGACTGTTGGAGGCTTCCTACCTTTCAGGTATTCTCCCTTTATTCCACGGCCGTCATACTCAGGTTCTTGACTTTGACTTTTCTTCAGTCAGTTCAGATACAGCAGTGCCTCACTTGTACAGTGCTCCTGCTTGATGAATAGGTAATCAGATGGGCTTTAAGCCCCACAAGATGCCTGTCAGCAGCAAACAGAAACTAGGTCCGGGTTTATGTTTAGTATTCATAGGCATCTTGTAGGGCTTAGAGCCCATTTGAGTACTCATTCAATATGCTCACTACCATTTGGTGTGAGGCATATCATGGAAAATAAATAAGATCTTTATTTTTGATCTGTCAGAGATGTTTATGAGATGAGAACAGATCATCACAGACAAGAATACCCATGACACCAGGAAATCTGGGGCAGAGAGTGGAGTGAATTCACGTTCCAGGGTGACCGGCAACATGGGAGGGTGTGAGGCGGATCTCAGCGGGCGGTGGGGACAGCACAAGCCTTTTAATCCTGTGTATCATCTCCTCTCTTCGCAGTGCCATCTCCGTGGAGCTGTACTACATCTTTGCTACAGTCTGGGGCCGAGAACAGTACACTTTGTACGGCATCCTCTTTTTTGTTTTTGCCATCCTGCTAAGTGTGGGGGCCTGTATCTCCATCGCACTCACCTACTTCCAGTTGTCCGGAGAGGATCACCGCTGGTGGTGGCGCTCTGTGCTGAGTGTCGGCTCCACTGGCCTCTTCATCTTCCTCTACTCAGTTTTCTACTATGCCAGGCGCTCCAACATGTCAGGGGCGGTACAGACAGTAGAGTTCTTCGGCTACTCCTTACTCACCGGTTATGTCTTCTTCCTCATGCTGGGCACCATTTCGTTTTTTTCTTCCCTAAAGTTCATCCGTTACATCTATGTTAACCTCAAGATGGACTGAGTTCTCAGTGGCAAAGCCACGGCCCCCACTGACTCCTCTTGACCCCGCCTCTTCTGATTGGGTGACTGAATTGTGTGATTGCATTGTTGCCTGTCCCCTTTCCCCTCTGGGCCTCCCTTCCCCACAGAAGGCCTGGAAATTATGAATCTCTATTATATAAGGAGTATATATTTGAACTTTTTAAGTTGCCTTTAGTTTTTGGTCCTGATTTTTCTTTTTACAATTATCAAAATAAAATTTATTAAGAAAAAGGATCTTGTAGTTGAAAGTTTTGGTCTGCTATAGAAGCTCGAGACCTACTGCTAGGAGCACGATACCTTGGAAAACTGAGTGCACCTCTAAACGCACTAAACCTGAGTTCTTCAGCGAACCTGGGAACTTTCAGCGGGTGGAACGCACATTGCCGGAGTCCTGTTTCCGTTTCCCAGCCGGCGCTAAAGCCTAACGGAAGCCGAAGCCGCGGGGCCCCGGGTCTTTGTGGGACGAGTTTTGAATCACCAAGGCGACAGAGGGGTGTGGAGTAACGTCCTTTCCGCCGGAAGTGGGCCTAGCGCCTCCACGTGCTGTTCCTCCCCCGCCCGGCCGGGTAGTGGCGGCTCAGCAGCTGTTATGGAGCCCGCCGGCCTAGAGGCGACTCTGCGGGAATTGTTGTTGCCGGACACCGTGCGCATCCGCAGGGTACGGGGCAGGCGGGACCGGCCCAGGGCGAATGGGAGGCTGCGGGAAAGGCCGGACTCTGACCGCCTCCTCCCCCCCAGGCCACCGAACAGCTACGGATCGCTCTTCGTGACCCCTCAGCCTTGCCTGCGCTTTGCGACCTGCTGGTCTCTGCGCGCGACCCTCAGGTGAGACCCCTGCCCCTCCCCGTCGAGCTTCCTACTGTAGACCACTGGTCCAGCCAGCTCCCGCCTCCTGCTATTCGTTGAACATCTTCCTGCCCCGAGCGTCACATGCCTGTCTGTGTGTCCTAGATCCGACAGTTCGCAGCTGTCCTGACCCGCAGAAGAGTGAGCACTCGCTGGCGACGCCTGGCACTGGAGCAGCGGGAGAGGTGGGCTGGGCAGTGGGTGGGGCAGGGTGGAGGGGCCTCTTGGGGAGGCGGGGCACCAAACACGTGCCACCTGTCTTCCAGCCTCAAATCCCTGGTCCTGGCGGCCCTGAAGAGAGAGACAGAGTAAGTGCCTCCCGCATTTTCTCCGTTTCCTAACTGGTCCCAGCCTAGACCCTCTCCAGGTTTCCGCTTTCTCGTTGAGCTTCATGCTGAGACTTGGCAGGAATTCGATCTTACACAGGTAGTGAGGTTGTGTGGCTGTGTTAAAGATTAAAGTTCTTGAGAGTCAGTGATGATGGTCTGCCAAAATAGAGAAGAATGAGATTGAAACTCAGGCTGCTTGAGGCAGAACTCACCAGATCCCTCTCCCTTTCTCTGTCTGTCTCTGTCTCTCTGTCTCTGTCTCTCTCTCTCTCTCTCTCTCTCTCTCACACACACACACACACACACACACACACACACACCCAGTGCTGCTGAGCTCTCTTAGTTGCTGTTCTGTTCAACTCAACTTGGGGAAGCCCCTGTTGCCCACAGCTCATGAGGATTTCTCTTAGCCTCCCCATCAAGCCTGGGATGCCATGTCAGCAGTGGCAGTGGGAGGATGACTGCAGGGTTGTCTTGTCTTTGCAGACACTGTGTGAGCCTCAGCCTGGCCCAGCTCTCAGCCACTATTTTTCGAAAAGAAGGCCTGGAGGCCTGGCCTCAGCTCATGCAGCTTCTTCAGCACAGTACTCACAGCCCCCAAATCCCTGAGAGAGAGGTACCATTGCACTACTGGCAGGAGTGAGGGCCCAGGAGGCTGGATAAGCGGGCTAAGCTTTTCCCTCCTGTCCTTTATTCCTGGTCAGATGGGGATTTTGTTGCTGAGTGTGGTGGTGGCTTCCCAGCCCGAGGCCTTCCACCCTCACCACCGAGAGCTACTTCGGCTTCTGAATGAAACGCTTGTTGAAGTGGGCTCCCCTGCACTGCTGTTCTACTCCCTGCGCACTCTGACCACCATGGCTCCTTACCTTGGCACGGACGACACGGTGAGACGTGGGCCCTCACTCCCCTGGCTCTGTGTCCTCAGGCCTTCGTGTCCTCACCGTGATAGGTTTGGGGGATGCTTCCAATACTTAGCCTGCCTGTTGTTTTTCCTAACAGTTAAAAGGGGATTCTGGGGTTGCCTGGGCTTGCCGGTGTGCCCAGGCTGCTTCTCCTTAAAAAGACCAAGTATGAGGAAGCTGTCAGCTTCTAGGTCCTTAGATTAGGATGCTTCATGCTTTCTGTAATTCAGCTTATCCTGTGTCCCTCAGCCTCTTGCCCGGATGTTGGTGCCCAAGCTCATCGTAGCTGTGAAGACTCTGATCCCCATAGATGAGGTAAAGACAGGTGGGAATGAGCTGCCTCTGTTGGAAGCAACTTGCAGGGTCATCCACCCTGGTCCCCTGAAGACTGGTATGGTAACCCTGCAAATTGTCTGACAGGTAAAGGCCTGTGAGTCTCTGGAGGCCCTGGATGAACTGCTGGAATCAGGGGTGCCTATCATTACCCCACACCTCTCTGAGGTCCTCTCATTCTGCCTGGAGGTGAGCCAGGGGTAGGGATGGGCTTTGCTGCTTGTTGTGGCAGTTTCCTTGTCTGTCTCTGATTCTCATCATTGTCTGGGCAGGTGGCTAGAAATGTGGCCCTGGGTGATGCAATACGTGTGCGTATTCTCTGCTGCCTCGCTTTCTTGGTCAAAGTCAAGAGCAAGGTGAGTGCCCTCTGATGTAAATCAGCTCATCCCTCTCTCCAGTTGTATTCTCACTGCCAGGGCTTCGCTCCATCTCAGGGCATTTAAAATACCCTGGTTCAAGCCCAGCTCTTGTCTGGGAGATTGAAAGGCTCCCTCTGGATTCTTTGTTGCCTGGAAGATTTGAATTTTTAATTCAAGCCCATCCTGAGAGTAGATTCTCAGGAACATTGCTCCCTTTTTCCTTTCAAGGCCTTACTGAAAAATCATCTTCTGCCTCCTTTGCTGCACACGCTTTTCCCTATTATGGCTGCCGAACCCCCGCTGGGCCAGTTGGATCCTGAGGACCAGGATCCTGAGGAGGAAGAATTGGAGATTTGGCTGGTGGGGGAGACCCCCAAGCACTTTGCTGTACAGGTGGGATGTGAGACAGGGCCTGGGACAAGGTGGTGAGTGGCTATGAGAAGTTGGGGAAGCAGAGATGGAGTCATGCAATCTCCCTGACCTTTCTTAGGTTATGGATATGCTGGCACTGCACCTCCCTCCTGAGAAGCTGTGTCCCCAGCTGGTAAGCATGGCTGTGTCCTAGTGTCCCTACTGCCAGGGGTGCCTGGTTCCCTGAGACCAGGGATGTTTGGGCCCTGGTAGGTGTGATGGGCTTCTTGCCATAGGAGTGGGGCAGGCCCTTGCCAGGGTTTCTGGAGAGTGCTGCATGCTCCCCTAGATGCCCATGCTGGAAGAGGCCTTGCGGAGTGAGAGCCCTTATCAGCGCAAGGCTGGGCTGCTGGTGTTGGCTGTGCTGTCTGACGGGGCTGGTGACCATATCAGGCAGAGGTATGCATTCTGTCCTGGTCCCCAAGTGAGGGTGGGCCCTAGGGAGAGTTCCACATCCCATGGCAGTCCTGATTTACTTGTTGGAGCTCAGTTATTGATAGCATTAATTAGCTGTAGCAGTTTCTCCTCCTCTTATATCCAGGTTTGGAAGATAAATGAAATGGCCTCCCAGCAGCAGGGACCAGGGGATGGTGCCTACCATCTGGAGACAGAGAAAACCTTGGAGTTTTTTTTGTTTGTTTGTTTGTTTTGTTTTAAAGGGAAAAATGAAGAGGATAATTCAGCCTAGGGCTGGCCTTCCTGCCCCCTAGACTGTGTCCTCTTGTCCTACCTCTGTAGACGGCTGCCGCCACTGCTGAAGATTGTGTGTAAAGGCCTGGAGGACCCTTCACAGGTTGTTCGTAATGCCGCACTGTTCGCCCTGGGCCAGTTCTCGGAGAACCTACAGGTCAGCAAGGCTGAATGTGGGTGGCTGCCACTTAAAGAACCCCTGACCTGTGTCAGGGGCCAACTTCCCATCAGCGTTCACCTCTTCAAACAGCCCAACTGCCATTGCCACTCGAGTATTCCCTGCAGCTGAACCTAACTTGGCCCCTACTTGCTCCATCCCGCAGCCCCATATCAGTAGCTACTCAGGAGAGGTGATGCCACTGCTCCTGGCCTATCTGAAGTCGGTGCCTCCGAGGCATACACACCACCTATCCAAGGCCTGCTATGCCCTGGAGAACTTCGTGGAGAACCTAGGTAGTGACAGCAGTGAAGACTGCAGGGGAGGGGAACAAAGCTACAGCTTTGACTTGAGGGAACAGAATGTGTTTCCCTGCATCACTGCCTGTGGTGGGGAGAGGAACATAGGAGGGCTGCAAGAAAATCAGCTTGGCAGCAGGAGGTGGACTTGCAGAAGGTCAGAGACTCAGGCTGGTTAGTGAAGGAGCGCCTTTCCCACAGGGCCCAAAGTGCAGCCCTACCTTCCGGAGCTTATGGAGTGTATGCTTCAGCCTTTGAGGAACCCCAGCAGCCCCCGGGCCAAGGAGTTGGCTGTGAGCGTGCTGGGGGCCATTGGTGAGGAGAATGTGGCAGGTGGCAAGGGCATAGCATTTACCCAGGGAGCCTGTGGCAGCTGGTCCCTGCCCCCTTTCTGACTCTGGGTCTGCCTTTCCATCCTGCAGCCACAGCCGCCCAGGCCTCCCTGCTGCCCTACTTCCCCACCATTGTGGAGCACCTGCGAGAATTCCTGTTGACAGGACATGAAGACCTTCAGTCTGTGCAGATCCAGAGCCTGGGTGACTGGGGGGCCCTCAGGCAGGGTTCCTAGTGCCAGGGAAGGACCGGTGTTCACCTAGTATTTGCAGAGAACTCTCCCAGGACAGCAAATTGTCTTCCTTCTCAAGGAAGAAAGCATTCTCTACGCTGTACCTGGGAGTAGGGTAGAATGTTTATGAATTCCTCCCAGCTGCCGTTTTTGGTGTCTTAGCCCACCTACATGGCCAGGTGCTAACTGAGCCCTTGTCTCCACAGAGACACTGGGGGTGCTGGCGCGAGCAGTGGGGGAACCCATGAGGCCCCTGGCCGAGGAATGCTGTCAGTTGGGGCTGGGCCTT
The DNA here is from genome assembly GCA_004027595.1 of Dinomys branickii. NCBI lineage: Eukaryota > Metazoa > Chordata > Mammalia > Rodentia > Dinomyidae > Dinomys > Dinomys branickii. Next base: position 29,894 of record PVLD010013176.1, on the reverse strand, counting down.
TGCGACCAGGTAGACGACCCTGACTTGCGGCGCTGCACGTGAGTGACCCTCTCATCTTGCCCCTGCCCCTCCTGTCCACCCACTGGGTCCACAATCCCCGTCCAGTCTCCATCCTCTGGTTTTGGGCCACAGCCAGGACTCTGCACTCTCCTATCCCATCTGGTTCCAGCAGGCAGCACCATGTAGCTTCTGTCTCTAACAGATACAGCCTGTTTGCAGCCTTATCCGGACTGATGTGTGAGAGCCTGGCCCCCTACCTGCCGCAGATCACCACACACATGCTCTTATCACTGCGTTCCACTGAGGGCATTGTGGTGAGCAATGGGTGGCCGCTGGCCAGACCATTTAGACAAAGGTAGTCCTGTGCTGAGACTTCATCACCTCAGCCCAGATGAGTCAGAGGTCCTGCTGTGCTCTCTCTGCAGCCTCAGTATGACGGAAGCAGCTCCTTCCTTTTGTTTGATGATGAGAGCGATGGGGAGGACGAGGAGGAGCTCATGGATGAGGATGCGGAAGAGGAGGATGACTCCGAGATCTCAGGGTACGGAAGGGTGCTTGGAGAAGTTCGGGCTTCAACGGGTCCATGCTGCTCTCAGTTACTGGAACCTGATTACCATCTGCCTGGCCCTCTTCTGCTAGGTACAGTGTGGAGAACGCCTTCTTCGATGAGAAGGAAGACACCTGTGCTGCCCTGGGGGAGATCTCCGTGAACACCAGGTGAGCATCAGTCCTTTCCTGGCACTGGGATCCTTCCCTAGGAGCCCTTTCCCCACGGCTGTGTGTTTGTCCATAGTGTGGCCTTCCTTCCGTACATGGAGAGTATTTTTGAAGAAGTATTCAAGCTGCTGGAGGTAAATTGGCAGGTGGGCCAGATGAACGGTGATGCTGACTCTAGGCCAGTGAGCACATACCTGCTCTCTTTGTTACTCAGTGTCCTCATCTGAATGTACGGAAGGCGGCTCATGAGGCTCTGGGCCAGTTCTGCTGTGCAGTGCACAAGGCCTGTCAAAGCTGCCCCTCAGAACCCAACAGTGCTGGTGAGAAGGAGAGGCCAGGCCAGGCTGGGAACTTGGGAGGAAGGAGCAGGGCCTGACTGGGGCTTCAGCCAATAATGTCCCCAGCTCTGCAGGCTGTTCTGGCACGGGTGATACCATCTTACATGCAGGCAGTGAATGGGGAACGGGAGCGCCAGGTGGTGATGGCTGCGTTGGAGGCCCTGACAGGAGTGCTCCACAGGTGTGGGGCCCTCACACTGCAGCCCCCAGGGCGCCTTGCTGAGCTCTGCAGCATGCTCAAGGCTGTGCTACAGAGAAAGGTGAGCAGGGCAGGGGGCCGTGGGAGGTGCTGGGCCCAAGGAGTGGATAGGCCAATACAAATCCAGCTCCTTGTACCGTTCCACCTCCAAAGAGGAGAAGGCAGGAGACTCCAGGCTTAGCTGAGTTACATCTTCCTACAGGTAGCCTGTCAGGACACCAACGAGGAGGAAGAGGAGGACGATCAGGTGAGAGCTGTGGATAACAACAGGCAAGGCAGCCCAGCTAGTCCCACGGGGCTAGGGGTAGTCAGTACACTCAGCTTGTCCTGAGGGAGCCAGGGCTGCTGGGAGAGACTGGTAGTGGCCACAGGGATTTAGTCCCGAGCCCACTAAGGCAGTGGACTAGGGTGGGCTTGAAGTGATAGGCAGGAGCAGGAGAACCAGGGCTGCAAAAAAGCCCAATGTGGAAACGGGTCAGTCCATGAACCAAGGCAACTCTTCGAACCCCCTGTGGCCAGTGGCAGAGCAGGGTGGAGAGAGGTGCACAGTCACAGAGCTGGCCCAGGTGCTCCAGCTCCTGACCCGGCTCCACAGGCGGAATATGACGCCATGTTGCTAGAGCATGCGGGAGAAGCCATCCCTGCCCTGGCAGCTGCAGCTGGGGGAGATGTCTTCGCTCCTTACTTTGCTGGCTTCTTGCCGTTTTTGCTGTGTAAGACGGTGAGTGCTCCTTCCTCCGGCCTCAAACTCCAGCCCAGCTGTGCACCCGGTGCCCACTGTGCACTGTGTCCCAGCGCCAGGCTCATCTGCAGCCCTCCTCTGTCCTTGCCCACAGAAACAGAACTGCACAGTAGCGGAGAAATCCTTTGCAGTGGGGACACTAGCAGACTCCATTCAGGGTCTGGGTGGTGCCTCAGCGCAGTTTGTCTCTCGGCTGCTCCCGGTGCTATTGAGCTCCGCCCGAGAGGCAGATCCTGAGGTGCGGAGCAATGCCATCTTTGGGCTGGGTGTCCTGGCAGAGTTCGGGGGCCAACCTGCTCAGGAGTATCCTTGGCTTGCAGGAGCAGAGGGTGGGGCGGGGAGAGAATTCCCTGGGCTTGAGGTGGGATGAGATCTGCCTGTTTGTGTGCCTGTTCCTTGACCAATGACCAGCCAGTTCCCCAAATTGTTGGGCCTCCTTTTACCCCTCCTGGCACGGGAGCGACATGATCGTGTCCGTGACAACATCTGTGGGGCCCTTGCCCGCCTGCTTATGGCCAGTCCAGCAAAGAAACCAGAGCCCCAGGTAAAGGGGAGGGCATCAAGCAGGAGGGTGGTGGAGAGGACAGGATTTGAGGCCTGAGTGTCTGTGTGTCCAGGTGCTGGCTGCCTTGCTGCACGCGCTGCCACTGAGGGAAGACTTGGAGGAGTGGGTCACCATAGGGCACCTCTTCAGCTTCCTGTACCAGAGCAACCCTGATCAGGTAGGTAATCTCGATGCTGGCAGCCCTCAGGCCTAGTGACACGCACAGGTGATTCAGCGTCAGCTGTAGCTGGTGCAGGGTTTTAGCCATCCTCATGCTTAGCCAGCATAGCTGTGTTATTTGTCTGCTAGGATTGGCAGTGAGTCCTGTGTGGGAGAGAAGGCGCTTCTTCCCATGTTTTTTCTCAGTTACTTGCATTTCAGCCTCTGCCCTAAGCTTATAATTGCACCTTCCCTAGGTTACTTTTCTAAGCCAGGGCTAGCACACTGTTCTGGAGCCTGGATACCTTTGGGTACCCCAGTGTATATTTCAATCAGAAAAGCCCTGCCTTCTGAATAAAGTTCTGTGCTCATAACTGGGTTTGGACTTCTACACCTTGTTTTTATGTCACCTTTGTCTTGGAGCTTTAGAGTTGCTTTTTTTTTTTTTTTAGTCTATGTTGGAGAGTGCCTGGTGTCCAGGCTTCTTTTGGTCTTGAGGCTGACTGTATAATCATGTGTGGCCACATCTCTTACCTCCTCCAAAACGTTATTACCATGCATTCCTATTCCTCCTTGTGTCCATATTTGTCTTAGATGCCTCTGGTAGGAGACTGCCTGTCCTTGATCCTGACCACCCACCATAGCGGCCCAGGGCTGCTACTGACCCTGACCACTCCTTTCTCACAGGTTGTGGATGTGGCTCCTGAGCTGTTGCGCATCTGCAGCCTCATACTGCCTGACAACAAGATCCCACCAGGTGAGAGTGCCAGTACTAGGCAGCGAGGAGGAGGAGGCCAAGGATAGCAGGGCTCAGAAGGCAGTAAGGGTTGGGAGTCCAGTCCTCCCCGTAAGCATGCCCTGTGCTCTCTCTGCCCAGACACCAAGACTGCGCTGCTCCTGCTGCTGACGTTCCTGGCCAGACAGCATGCTGACAGCTTCCACACTGCGCTGGGTGTACTCTCTGCCGAGAAGGCTCAGGAGCTCCAGGCCATGCTGAGCATCTGCTAAGTTCAGAGAAGGCCGAGCCTGCCCAGGCCCCGAGACCATCTCAGCCCAGCTCCAGCTCACACCTTACCAAAGATTCTGGGCCTCTGCTCCATTTGGAGTCAGCCCTGCTTGCTGCCTTACATGGTGTCCTTGGGGCTGGGGCTGTTCAGTCACAACATCATATAATAAAGGCAGTTTGTTTTCTGCTTGGACAGTAGCTCTGCAAGCAGGCGGGCTAGAAATGCGCATCTAGAAATGAGGCAAGCAGGCCTAGTGAAGCAGGACATAGTTTAATAAAGTCTGGTTTTTAGCAGCCTTGTAGATGGGCTCTCCCCTCAGTGGAATCTGCGCCCCGGCCGAATCAGGAGACGTCCATATGGCTTCTCTTGTTCCACAAGAAAAATCTGCTGTGCTGAGAGCACTAGGCAAGAAAAGAGAAAAAAAAATTTCAATGAATAAAAGGAAAAAAGTGTTTTTAAAGAGAAAGAGCAGCTCACAGGGATTCCTCTTACGGGCTTTGTTGTGTGTCCCTACCCTACGTTGCACACGCACCCAAGAGCAGGTAGAAGACCCTGGCAGCCATCCTGCGAGGGCTGAGAGGTGACACCAGGCTGCTGAAGTCGGGTTCCCTGTTGGCCTGGAGCTCCAGTGCCACTGCTCTGTAAGAATCAAGAGCCATTAGCTGAGGCAGCAGCCCGTGTCCACCCCATTGAGGCACCCTCTCCCCAGTACCTGTGCACAGCCTCCAGTGAGAGTAGTTCAGGCTCTGGAGGCAGCTCCAAGGGGAGTTCCATGGGCACCTCAGGGAGTTCAGGCACCACTGGCAATGCAGGGGGCTCCAGCTGCTCTGCCTCAGCCCAGGGCCTGGAAAACAGAGTTATCCCTGATGTGGCAGCTGTGGCAGAGACAAGGCACAGCCACCCTAGTCCTTTTCCCACGCCGGTGACGGCGGCAGCCCAGTTCACATAGCCTCGCTGCTTACCACCGTTCTTCTGGCGGGGCAAGGCTGATTCGGGACTTCTCCTCCTCAGCCGCTTCCAGGGAGAGTTCTGTTGGGAGAGGAAAGGAGGGTGCTGAGGGGGTTCTGCTTGGCTCTGGTAGAGTAGCTAGCGTGCAGGAGGCCCTGGGTCCAGTCCCTAGCACCATGTACACACAACCATGTGCCCACCCAGTCTGACTAGACAGCAAAGCTGTGTGTTAACTTGTGAAAAATATTTAGGTAGATGATCTGCAGAGAATCATTGTGCTTCTTTACATTACACACCCTTGATCTGATAAGAGACAGCATTGCAATTGGAACAGTGATTAGGGTGGTGGTCTCCACTGTCCCCACTTGAACAGGTGTTTTACCTGAGGAGATCATGAGGGGACCGCTAGGCTCCTGGGCCTCTCTCAGGACCTAGAGATGAGAGAAGGGGAGCTGAGACACAAGCATCTGGGGCTTGGGCTGGCTTTGATGAGAGAGTTGAGGCCAGCAAGCTTGTGCTATTGATTTGTAGCAGGAGCCTATTAGAGATCAGGCAAGGCGGTGAGGCACGGTTACCTCGATCTCACTCAGAGCTTCAGTCTTTCTCCTTTCCTCCTCAGCTGCTGCCTCCCTTGCAGCAGCCTCTTCTTCAGCCTCCAGGGATGGTCTTCGCCTGAGCACTCCTGGGGGGATCTGGGCACAGTGGGTCCAGAAACCCAGTAGTTCTGGGGGTAGCCAGCCAGCTGGGGATGAGAGGACGGGGTTTGAGTCACAAGGAACCTCAAAAGTGTAAAACTGGGGCTCTGAAGATCGCATGTGCCCAGTTCCTGCCATCCACCATCCTTACACAGAGTTGGGGTTCGGAAAAGCTCCGCAGGGCTTGTGATTGTCTTCTCTGGAGGCTGCACCATTGGCTGTGTGCAAGACAAGGTCAGGAGCCATTACTGGGGAGCCACCCTTCCGTGCCCCTTCACCTCTGTTGTGTACTTTCCCAGTCCCCTGGACATCTCCTGTTTCCAGGCTCTTGACCCTGCCTATCCTGCTCATTGATGAAAGGACTTTTTAACCTGATATACACAGGAAGTTGGATGTATATTGCAAACACATGCACATTCGAGGGAATGGGGGCTCTTGTCACATTCTCTGTGCTCCCTCAGGAGTTCAGAAGGCCCCGCTTGACCTGTCTCTGTCCTTTCCCCCAGCGGAGTCTGGACTACACTCACACACTCCCAGCAGTGAGCTCTGGTTTGCAGTTGTTCCCGGAATTTCTCCCGGGAGATCTGAGTTTCCTTGTCCCAGAACAGCAACTGGCGGCGGCGGGGGCGGCGGCGAGCTGGTGGGATCTCAGGAGATGGGGGGCGCCTCTCCTAAGTGAAAGGGGAGGCAGAGGCACGGCTACCCATCGCTCCCTTCCCTGTCATCTTGGAGGCCTGCTAATGGCCGCACACGCTACCCCTAGGGTACCCTGGGGAAAGGACTTGGGCAAGGCCTCCACAGGCTTGTGCAGGAGCATGCTGACCTGTTTGTAAAGTGAGGTCACATAGGTATGGGAAAGGATGTCCACATACCAGTGACCCTGAACTTAGGGAAGTAGCTCTGGGAGGGGAGGACCAAGAGGAGGGGGAAGCTCTACAGGACACCACTCACCTCTGGGCTGGGTGGGACCGGCAGGCGCAGCTCCTTCGGGGGAGTCACCTCTGCAATGACACCAGAGGTCCTGGCTTTCCCATAAGCTACCTTACTCTGGCCACCAGGGCAAGAAGCTACAGGTTTCCCCCACCCCACCTCCTTCAGCAAGTTGGGAGATGGCTTCTGTCTGCAGCAGCTACGCAAATATTCCCACTAGAGCACCCAAGCCTTGTGGACACTCACCAGTGAGTAGAGCACGGGGCTCCCAGCCTATTGGCTTCAGCTCTTCAGGGGCCAGGACCTCACCAGGAGGTGGCTCTGCAAGCCCTTCTATCCTGTAGGGGAGCAGGAGAAATTAGAAACACCCTTCCCAGCACTGACCCTCCTACCTGGTCCAGGAACTCCTGCCCTTACCGTGCAGGAGCTAGAGGTGAGGTTGGGACTACAATGTCACCTTCCAGGGCCCGGGGCTCTTCCTTGGCCTCTGCAGAGAGAGGATCAGAGCTGAAAGGACACAGAAAAAGATTTAAAGGCCCTCCCAAGTCCAGACTGCCTGTGCCAGGGGTATGACCATCTAGTGCAGGCCAGGCCCTAGGCGGCCAGGGAGGCCTGCCTTTCCGATATTCCTCTAGTAAGATCGCTTCCTCTTCCTCTGCAATCAGCAGGTCCAAGTCTCGTCGGCTGATCTCTGGGAGATCCTGTTCACCCTATCAAGCGTGGAAAAATCAAGGGAAAAGGGACTTAATTCCATTTGTTTATTTATTGGGGTGTTTTGTTTTTGAGATGGTGTCACTGTTTAATTCAGGATGGCCTTGAATTCAGTATGTAGCCCAGGCTAGTCTTGAACTTCCTGAGATCCTCCTCCCACTGCTGAGATTACAGGTGTGCCCCACCATGCCTGGCTCATCAGTTCCATTTATTTTGTTTGAAACAGGGTCTCTATGTAGTCCAGGCAGGCTTCTCACTTTTGATCCTCCTGTCTCAGCCTCCTCAGTGCTAAGATTACAGGCACAGGGACCACTATGCTTGGTTCAATTCCAGTGCTATACAAAGTGGAAAGCCAGACATGGTGGCACATGCCTCTAAATACCACCACTTGGGAGGGCAAGGCAGGAAGACACTGCAAGTTCGAGGCCAGCCTGGACTACAAGACAGTATCTTGTCTCAAAAAAAAAAAAAAATGGATCTACGAGAGTGACTCGGAGATGGATGCCATAGTGCCAGGCCTGCTGAGGCCCACTGTGTGTACCGACAGGCCAGGAACAGGGACAGGCAAGGGAGAAACGGAGACAGGATTGTGGGGGACAGAGAAACATGCAAGCACAGGGACTAAGGCCCTGCATGCAGGGATGACTCACCTCGATCCGCAGCAAGCGTATGGGTTCCACCTCCCGGAGTGTGATGACCTCAGGAGACAGCACAGTGACCGAGGGCTCCTCTGGAGGGGTCGGGGAGTCATGCCAGCCCCTCTGCTTCTTTCCAAATTCCCACCCCGTGTTGTGAGGCAAAATCAACCTGGGTTCCAATCAGACCCAAGCCAGCTATTGGCCACCTGACCGTGAGTACACCGATTCACCACTGGGAGCCGCACTTCCCTCATCCACAAAACAGGCGTGCGTTCTGACCTCCCCAGACTCTTGGGGGACGGTGATAAGGTTACACCTATGGGCCCTGGCTCAAAGATGGTTATTTCTTTAGTTCTTGGACCTTCCTATGCCTCTCACCAGAAAGGAAGTTTTCTGCTGACCTGGCTTCGTGGGCACTGTGGGAACTTCAGGAGGGGCCTCGTGAACTCTCTCTGGGGTTGCAGCCTCTAAGAGATGTCGAATCTTCAGGGAGGAATTGGAGACAAAAGTGAGGGTTCCATGTCAGCCTCTGTTTCCACACCACTCAGACAAGGAAAGGTAATATATCCCTTTATAGCTAATTCTTTTTTGGGATGGGGGAATGCTGGGGACTGAACCCAGGGTCTCCTGCATGCTAAGCAAACGCTCTAACACTGAGCTACATCCCCAGCACTATACCTAATTCTTATGACATGGACACCAGCATGCAGTAAACCCATTTGCCACCAGGCCTCTCCCTCTGTACCTACCCTCATCACAAGCCCCAAATTATCTAGCCTTTGTCAATTTGGGAAAAAAGCACTGCATATTTATGTCATGTAAGAGATAGGTGAATAGGAAAGATTTTTGTGTATGTGGAGGGCAAGTACTGAGTATTGAACCCAAGGCCTTCACACTGAGCCATGTCCCCAGTCCTTCCTTCCTTTCTCCCCTTTTGCTCTTTCTTTCTAATTCATTTATTTCATTTTGAGACAGGGTCTTGTTAAGTCACTAAATTGCCCAAGCTGGACTTAGTCATGCAGTCCTCCTCAGCCTCATGGAGCGCTTAGGATTATGGACATGTACCGCCATGCCCAGCGAGGTGAATAGAAAGATACTTGATCTTACGCAGATGGTCTGCTGCAGAAACACGTTTTTGTATGACCCCAACCAGTGTCAATACAAAGGGTGAAACAGACCCTAGTAGAGGGCTGAGTTTTCAAAGAGCACCTCCTTCTGGCTGGGAGTGGGATAAAGCCTGCTTGGGAAGTTATTTGAGCTAGGGCAGTGTGGATGTGTAGGATTTGACTAGTAGAAAACAAGGAGTGACCTTTATGGGCCAGGGAAAGCTCATGCTGAGATAGGGGAAGGCCATCTGAACTGGAGCACAGAGTGCACACATGCCAGGAGCCACTGCTGAATGCAGTACCAGAGCGGTATCTGAGCTGTGGGAATGCTGGGAATGGATGAGGAGGGGAGGCAGGCTAGTGCATAGATGATAAGACCTGCATTAAGGCCCTGGCAGTGGACACTGTGTAGAGATAAGTGGGAATAAGAACTGCCTCAAGAAGGTTTTTTAAAAACTTTTTTTTTTTTTTTTGGTACCGGGAATCAAACTCAGAACCCTGTGCTTGCCAGGCAGGAACTGTGCATCTGAGCTACATCCCTGGCCCAAGAGCTGCCTCAAGAAGGGAGACCATCATTATCAGGCTGGCCCTAAGTAGACAGGTACAGGGGCCTTTGCCTGCATGAGCCCTTGATGACAGTCCCTCTGCCTTGTCTCCGGAACCTCAGGGTCAGACTGACAGGGACAGCAGTCCCCTTCTTTGCTGTCAGCCCATGACTTTGAGGTGTTCCAGCAAACTGAGCCCTACCTGAGGGATTTCCAAAGGGCTAGGAAGTCTGGGATCTACGGACATCATCCCAAAAAAGGGGTCTGGAGCATCTTCCAGGGCCTCCATCATGGCCAGGTGGCTGGGAAGCATCAGGCTGGGTCTAAGGGAGAATGTGCACCATGAGGGACAGAGGCTGAGGCAGGCTGAGGCCAAGCAGGTAGGTGCTCCACCAAAGTCTGGGTGGCCCAACACCGGGCGGGACACTCACAGGTCAGCCTCTACCATATCGATGCGGATCTGCAGCTGAGCCCGGTGCAGACGCTCCAGGATGTGCTGGATATCCTCTGTGGGCAAGAAGGGCAAGGTGGACAGCCAGCCTGGCATGAGGCTGCTCACACTGCCCCACCTGCGGGGTTCCCACCTTACCCACAAGATACTGGCATTGTTGAGAGTAGACCCGGATGACGCCGATCTGCAGCTGGGCAGAGAGATAGAGAGAGAAGCGGGGCCTGGGCAGGCCCGGCATCGGCGGTTGCACTCGGACCAGCACGTAGTTGAGGATTTCCTCGCTGAGGGAACAAGGCGCCCCTATGGTTGCTGCCATGGCCCCAGCCCCCCAGCGTTGCCCTCCCACCACACCCACCCCTCGCTGCCGCCCCACACCCTCTGTCCTGACTTCTCTGGGGCTTACCATGTCTTCACCACATTCACCTTCAGGTATTCGCGTTTCACCAACCGGCTGCCGCGCGTCGCCGCCAGCCTGGAGGAGGAGAAAGGTGCGGGTAAGGGGGTGCCGTCAGGTTGCGCTCCCTAGGAGCCCCTACCGAGTCCGCGCACGGCAGCCGGCCCTCACCAGATGGTGGCGAAGCAGCCGGTGTGGCGCTGCAGCACTTTGGGATAGTAGAACATGGTCCCTCGGGCTTCACCTCTCCTGGACTCCACAGTCGTAGTTCTTTGGAGATTAATGAAGCAATTAACTGGGGAGCTTAAACAGCGAAGGGGATGAGGAAACGGAGGCGCCAGGTTGGGACGCAGCGCTGTGCAGGCCCCAAAAGACTCGCTGGCCGCCTGGGTGCGTAGAACTTACTGGAGGTGCAGCTTCCAGACTGGAGGTGGGGGCTTCAAGCAGAGGCCCGGGGTGGGCCCGAGCAGCTACCAAGGGAGCAGGTCGTCTTTGTAGCCTTCGCCCTGGAGCCCTGGGCGAGGTTGAGTACCTGGGTCTCACTCAGTTTGTGCTGCCCTCTCCCACGGGGTGGGGGTTGGGTCGCGCAGCGCGGAGCATGTGCTGAAGAGGGCTTCGCACGGAGCTGCTCTTCGATGCATCGCAGACAGCCAATAGGGAGCCAACGTCAGCATTCCTGTCGCCAAGCCACTGCCTGGGTTCCAGGCCACAAAGCCTTGGAGACAGGCAGCGAACCAATCAGAAGAACGCTGACGAAGCATTGTGAGGTGTCCTGGCCAATAGGGTCTCTCATTCTCCCCTTTGGTAACAAAGACTTCTTAGAGGCTGAGCTAACCAATGACTGGGGGCAAATCCAGCTTCTCCCTGGCAGCGAGCTGAGCTTGATAACAAAGTATCTCAACTAGGAGCCAGAGGTGGGGTCAAGTCGGGGACAAGTGTCTGCTCAAGCTGTCTCTACAGGCAGAGGGGCAAAGGAAGGCCTGCACCTGGCTTGTGCTGAGATGCGCTCTCCCCCAAATTCCACCAACTGCGACTTTGCATCCAATTTACAGAAAGGGGAGGGGAGCAAGGGGAACCTCACCAGGGCCATTTCTTTTTCGTCATTTTCTTTGAGACAAGGTCTCCCTCCTTAGTTCAGGCTGGCCTTGAATTCATTATGTAGCCTAGGCTGTCCCTGAACTCCTGGTGATCTTCCTGTCTCAGCTTCTTCAATGCTGGGATTACAGGTTTGTGCCCCCAGGGCCATTTCTTTTCATGACTTTTTTTTGGTACTGTGAATCGAACTCAGGACCTTGAGCTTGGCAGACAGGCACTTGTACCCGAGCTATAGTACCAGCCCAATCTAGGGCCATTTCTTAACATTTGAATGATTTGGGTTGGGGGCCGTTCCATCAAGTCTTTTGGACTTGTGTTCCCATGGCTGAAGTAAGACTTTAGATCTTTGTTGGATGGAGCCCATACTGTTTGGCTTACAGAGACCATTTCTCAGCAGGGAGTGGTGGTGCATGCTTGAAGTCCCACTGCTTTGGGGTCACAAACTGAAGCCCACCTGGGGCAATTTACACCTCCGGTCCAGAGCCTAACATGAGGTCTTTTTATATATATACATATATATATATACTTTTTAAATTTATTTCTTTTTTGGTATCAGGAATCAAACTCAGGATCTCATGCTTGTCAGGCAGGCACTTATGCTCCTTAGTTATATCTCCTACCACCCCCCCCCCTTTGAGATAGGGTCTTGTTATATGGTTCAGGCTGGCCTTGAACTCATCCTGCTTCAGCCCCCTGAGGGCTGGGATTGCAGGCAGGCACCCCGCCCCTGGCCTGTGTTTGACATTCAAAGCAGAGACCTCTAGCAAAGAACTGCAGAGAGCAGATTTTCCCATGCGAAGTGGCTATAGTTGCCTGCTGTTCAGTTGTAGGCTCAGTGACCCTCTTGGCGGCTGACCCCAACCTTTGGTTTGCTTGGCTTCTTTGTTTTGTTTCATTTTTTGAGACAGGATTTCAGTATGTACAATAGCTCAGCTGGGCCTTGAATTCACTATGTGGCCCAGGCTGATCTTGAGCTCATGATAACCCTCCTTCCTCAGCCTCCAGCTGGGATTATAAGTGTCTACCATTACTCCTGGCCCCTACCTTTCCCTCATCTTGGTTGCCTAGTGGGTCTAACTCTGAGGAGTACTAGGCCCAGAACCCGTAGAGCCCAGGCAGCTTGTCGCCGAGAGCCTGGAGGCAGAAGAGAGCAAAGGAGCTTAGAGATGTCAGCAAGAAGACGATCCAGTGCCCATATGCCTAACATCTCCTATACCCCTGCTGTCTTCTCCCAGTAAATCAAACAGTGATTCCTCTTTGAATAATATTTTATTTTAGATCCTTCGTGAAGACCTAGGAAGAAAATATAAAGTGCTCAGCTTTAGAGTTGAGGCTGAGGGAAGAGGGAAAGGGCCCCTGAGTTCATACTACTTGGAAATTTCCCAGTTCCTTAGACATAAAGGAGTATATTGAGGCTGGGGATGTAGCTCAGTGGTAGAGTCCTTGCCTAGCATGCACAAGGCCCTGAGATCAAGCCCCAGTACCACCACCAAAAACAAAACAAAAGAGTATATCTCCAAAAAAATTTTCAAAGGATAAAGTGTTCCTCCACCAGTCAGGGTGCATAGGAGTTCAAGGACTTAACTCAGAGGCAGATCACACCAGAGCGAACATAAAGGGAGGCAGATCAACAGTGTGGAGAACGAGTCCTTCCCCAAGGAGACAGGAGGAACAGAGAGGTGAAGTGGCAGGGGGATTCCTCGGGTCTCTCTCAGGAAATGAAGGGCTGTGTGCAACTCTGCACTCTCTTCAGTAAATGCCGGGCAAAGGCTTGCTCCATCTGTATCCGAAGAGATGGGGACCAGGGCTAAGGAAGCACAGCAGGGGCAGACACTCCCCAGGAGCAGCCTCCCCGAGGGCCCCTCCTGCTGCACCGCCCCCCATCAGACGTTCACTCAGCCCCTGCTCTGACTCACTTGCACTGTGATAGGATTCTGCGGAGTATGGCTCGGGCCAGGGCTCTCCTCCCAGAAATTCAGTGTTACCTGGAACTTGGGTCGGGGGCCCACGTGCTGGGTGTACCTTTCCAAGTCTGAAAGAAAGGGTCAAGGAGGGAATGTCAAGGAACTGAGATGATGAGAGAGGTATGGTTTGGTTTGGGGTTTTTTTGTCTTTTTGAGACAGGGTCTTGCTATGCAGTTCAGGCTGGCCTTGAGCTCCCTTTGTAGACCAGGCTGGTCTCGAACTTTCAACGACGCTCCTGCCTCAGCCTCCGAGTGCTGGGATTACGGGCGTGTGATGAGAGAGGTAAATGGGGCTACATGGAGATGAAGGCCAGAGCCTGAACTGTGGGGCAGGAGATGCCAGGAACTAAGCTGCCACCCACCCCTGTACAAATAGGGAAGGGAGCCCCTTCCTCCAGAAATGTTCAGAGGCAGCTAGTTATTGCACAACCTGGAAACCTTTCTTCCGGGAGAGTTCTGAGCCCTAGCAGGCGGCAGTCCTGGTTGCTAACACCTTCGCTGTCAGACTCTCCCAGCAGTGGCACACCCGAGGCCGTGGGAACCCCACACTCTGCATACCCTGTGCTCCCGGCCCCCCCAAGGTCAGAGGTTGAGTTGAGTGGCAGCTGGAAGTGGAATTCTGAGAGTGGATGGAGAGGATGCAGCACGGCAGGCACAGTGCAGCAGGCGGGCTGGGAGGCACACTGTGCTCCCACCCGACGGGAGGAGGTCAGTGCGTGTGTAGAAGGTGCCCACAGGCTCCAGGTCTCTGTGCTCACTTGTCCACATATTTCACCTAACTACTCTGTGCTTCAATGTGACGATGCTCCCCAGAACATGATGCTGTCATGCTAGGCTCTTCCGTGACCCTGGCTAGGGAGGGGGGCCGCCAGGGCTGAGCCACAGCTTTGTGGGATGCGAACAGGCAACTGCAGTGGTGCCAGCAGACAGCCTGCTGGAGGGCAGGGTGGGGTAGAACCCACCAGGCCAAGCCCGGGGCATGCTCAGGTAGGCCAGGCTAGGAGCCTGGCGCAAATAGCCTCACCTCTGTGAAAGTAGGCAGTTTTGAACACCTCCACGCACTTGTTGCTGGGCAGCAGATGTGGGCCTGGCCCAGGTGGGACTTGGGGTGCGTTCCAGGAGATGGGGATGGGACAAAGGCGTTGCACAAAGAGGCCTCGAGAGTTGCTGGCCACCAGGATGCCTTTCTCGAGCTGGTTGAGCAGGCGCTGGCTGGGATCCCCTGGGTTAGGCTTGGGAAACTTCACCTGCTTTATGCCGATCTCGGACTCTGAGGCCTCGGCCACAAGGCGACAGTCCAGGCTGTCCACCTGGCACTTGCTCACCACATGCCCGCTGTAGATGAAGGTGAGCAGCAACGAGTAGTCTGGGGGTAGAAGAGGCCAGCTGCACCCAGTGCAAGAGCACCACACAGGCCAGTAGCAGCCCCATGCCCCCAGGGTGCACCTGGTGAGCACAGACTTAAGAAAATGAAGCGGAGGTCACTGAATTCAGTGTCCTCATTTCCTTAATGAGAAAACTGAAGCCAAGGAGGGAAACTGAGTAAGGACTGGGTAGGACTGTGGGGCTAAGGAGGGAGTGAGAACTTCCCAGGCTGAAAAAAGGTGCCCTTATCTGGGTGTGGTGGCACATGCTTATGATCCCAGCACTTGGGAGGCTGAGGCAGGAGGATTGCTGCAAGTTCAAGGCCAGGCTGGGCTACATAGTGAGTTTAAGGCTACCTGAACTGCATACATAGAGTCCCTGTCTCAGGCAGGTGCTTAGGTCACTGAGCTATAGCCCCAGCCCTGAGTCCCTGTCTCAAAAGAACCAAAAAAACAACAAAAAAAGAGAATTTAAGAAGGTATCCCCTCTTCTTACTCCCATACCCCACACCAGCCATGGGTATCCTCTTAGGCTTTCCTACCATTCAAAAGAATAGCTAATATATAGTTCACCCACATCAAGGCTTAATGCCCAAGGCCTTGATGTTTACAAGAAGGTCCCCAGAAACTGGGCTTCTGTTGAACACAAAGAAATCAGTGTCCCACCATGCTGGGTGGTCCATGCCTATAATCCCAGCTACTCAGGAGGCTGAGGCAGGAGGACTGGAAGTTCTGGGCTACAAAGTGAGCTCAAGGCCAGCCTGAACTGTACAGTGAGACCCTGTCTCAAAAAGACCAAAAAAAAAAAAAAGATTTCCAGCGAGCAGTGCACGTTAGGTTGAAGTTTTGAAAAAAAAAAAAGCTGTGGGGAGTATATGTCAGGTACACGGAATTCTGTCTAGAGGCCTATACCTCTGTCTAAGGTAAGGTGGGTACAGTTTGCTAGAAGGCTGAGTGGACAAAGGTCGCAAGGTCAGAGGAAGCAGACTGCGAAGGGAAGGGAGCAGAAAAGGCTCCTAACTGCCAAGTACCTAAGTCCAAGTCCGCAGAGAGTGGATGCTCCATCAGGCCCTCCCGAGTAGCAGCCTCAGTGCTGTCTGTACCTGGAATTGAGGCAAAGGCACAGGTCATTCAGAGTGGAACTGGGGACTCCATGGGCCAGATGGTACAGCACAGAGAACAGAAGCAGGGGAAGCAGTACCTTCGGGTGGCTCAGGGCTGCTCCCACTGCTGCCAGGGCTCCCGGTGGCCCCATCGCTCCCGCTGTCTGGGGGCCCGGCTCGCAATCCCCCAGTGGCTCTTGCTGCCTCCTGCACATGGTATCTACATCAGCCCCCCTCGCCCTCCAGTTACCATCCTGCCCTCAGGCCAGCCTGCCCCCCCCCTCCCCCGCGCACGCTCACGTTACTGAAGGGGTCCTGGAGGCAGGAAGGACTGAGGGTGCAGCTCGTCAAGGCCTCTTCCTCCTCCTCCTTAGGGGATATACAACTGTGGTGTCGCTTTGAGGATTTCTGGGCCCCTGGCTGGGCTGTGCAGTTGTTGAGGGGAGAGAAGCATTAGGATCTTAGGAAAGGAGGAAGGCAGGGGTCTGAAGAGATGGGCAGACTAGGAAGGGGAACCTGGGCAGCACAGGGACTTGGCGGAAGTCCACGGGCCCCAGGAGGCCGGTGTCTCCATCCTTCCTCCTCATTCTGCTGGGCGTCTGGGCAAGCGGCACTCACCAGGCAGGGTTCCTGGAGGCAGCAGCCGATACACCTTGTAGGGCTCAGCAATGTCCATACGGCCTCTCTCAGGAACCTCCTCAAATTCTGTACTCTTGTTGAGGGCACAGCGTAGACGAGTCTTCCAGGCAGCTGGGCTTCCTATGTCCCCATCCTTGTACTTTCCCTTAAATATTGCCCAGGCCTAGTAAAGAGAGGAACCCAAGAAGAGGCAACAGGTTACCTACCCCAGCTGCCCCCCCAAGGGGGCTGGGTCCACGGCCTGCGGAAGGCCGTGAGCTCAGATGGACTTGCGCTAGGTTTGTGTTCTGCTGCTACTTTGAAATCTCTGTTTGTTTGCCGTACTGGCACTTGAACACAGGGCCTTCCCACTGAGCTACATCCCAGGCCCTTTTTGAGACCCAGGTATACCAAGATACCCAGGTGGGACTCAAACTTAGGATCTTTCTGCGCCTCAGCCTCCCAGAGTGCTGGGATTACAGGTAGGTACACTACACCTACTACCATTTTGAAATCCTTAATACTGATCTTTTAATGTGGGATTCTGCATTTTCATTTGTTCTACAAAATATACAGATCGCCCAACTCTCCAACCTGCCCATTACCTGAAACCTAGAGAGAGACCAAAGGGCTTGAGGGCAAGCACATCAGGGCACACTTGTCTCTGGGGTTCGGGGGAGAGCGGCTTCCAGGCCCTTTCACCTTGAAGAAGAGGGCGTCCTGGTCCTCCCGGAAGTCCTGTTTGCCCGCATGCTTCCAGGGAATGCGGAACATGGTCTTGGCCGGCTCGTCATCCCAGCACACCCCAGGGAACTGCCCACTCTCCACCTGCTCCACCACCCAGCTCCGGAGCTTTCGGGTGCAGCGAGTCCGGCCTGATGCCATCCTGGGAGACAAAAGGGGCAGCAAGCATCACAACCAGTGCTTCGAAGGGAAGATCCACTGGGCCCCTGACCGACCACCAGGGCTGGCTGCTGGCAACAGCCCCATCTTTGGGCTCTACATGTACAATCTTCTTTGAGGCAGAATTACTTTGTTTCTATCATCATTCCTAATTTTTTTCACTAGTAATTACTTTAAAAGTAATTCTTTTTAACATTCTAAGCTGATAGCTTGATAAAAACCTTAGACTTTTTTTTTTCCAACAAGGTCTCACTCTGTAATTCAGAAGGGCCTTGAACTTGTGGGAATCCTCCTGCCTCAGCCTCCCAAAGTGCTGGGATAACAGGTGTGCACCACCACACCTGGCAGACTTTTTAAATTTAAACATTGGTCTTAAGACTTTTCAGCAATGTATTGTTTGGAAGAAATGATAATTCCCTTGGAGGGCTCCTGGTCAGAGGCTGTTTAGAATCCCAATCCTTTGTTATAGGCAGATGGGGTCCCTGTGATGCTTCATCAACCCACTTTACCCCAAACCCACCCTCGACCTTTGGCCCTCCTATTTGCTCCAGGGGTAGGTGGGGCTAGGAGCTGTGGTCGAGGGCGGAGCTACAACAGAAGTGGGCAGGGGCAGAGGACAAGGAGAAAAACGGCCAATTGAGGCTGCACTACGAGCCTTCCTCCAGGGACCCACAAGCGCAGTCCTTCCCTGTCGCTTTCAACAGGGCCTGAACGCTGGCTCTCACCAGTCTCTCACTCTCAGGCCAACTTGCCCTGCTTCCTGACCCACAGGCTCTCCGCCCCGTAGAAGGTCCCGGGGCGCCCCGGGGAGGGACAGGCTCCAATCTTACTGGGCCTTGAAGCTCTAGATCCCTGACGGACTCCCACCTTTGGCTGTTCTTACCTGAGTTGCTGTCCGAGATGTTGCAGGGCTCAGGGTCCCTCAGGTCCTGGCTAGGCGGCCGTACGATCTATCTCTCCACCCCTTTCCACAGTCCCCACCCTAAGTTTCAGTTCTCCGCGGGGAGGTCCTTTTCCCAGAAATCACGTGGTTCGAGTTGCAGGGTAACCGGCTACCACTAGAGGGAAGCAACACTCGAGATTCTGTGCAGCTCTGCTGTGAGCAGAGGGCTTATCTCTGATCTTGCCTGGCTCCTCCCTCTCCTCACTCAAGTACTCCTCGCTTGCTTCTGACCTTCTGCGTGTGGCACAGCTGTCGCCTCACGGAGGCCAGTTTCCTGCAGCCTGGCTAGGAGCTTCAGGGTCACATGTATGCCCGTATCTGTGTGCCCCCACCGTGCCCACTCGGTACAGCTGGGTGACCTCCAGCACTGGCTGAATCCCACAAAAGGAGGGAAGCATGGAGGCCTGGAGGGAAGCCCAGGCCCGGTGGTTGGGCGGGAGCACTTCCTTGCCCGTTCATGGAACCAGCTGCTTCCTGGCCTGAGTCCAGGCGGCTCAGATGATAGGCTGCAGGAGACCCTTTGGCAAAATTTCATTCACCCCCCTTTCCCTGGCACCCCTAGATGGTGGGGCCAGGAAGAAGGACCACCGAGAAGCCTGGCCATAAGATGCCTCTTTATTGGTGCTGGAGCTGCTTCTGAGGGAGCCAGGCCACTGGGCCCTCCTGAAGACCCCTGCCCTCAGCTACTTCCTCCTGCGGGGGATACTCTGTCCCAAGGGCACCTCATCCATCAGCTTCTGCAGAAGGAGAGAGAGGATAGTGATACTGGACGCCTGGAGCTCAGACACAGGTTGGGACGGGTAACATCTGGGGGCTGGTGACAGGTAAGGCTGAGCCAAAAGCATTACCTGTAACAAACGGGCTTGGTAGGCAGGCACATCCTCTCCAGGCAAAGGCTGGGGGTGCACATGCAGGTGGCGCTCGGTGGCCGTCTCCAGCTCCTCCACTTCATACAGAGCTGCTGGGTCCAACGAATGCGCATTGATGAGGCTCACGAGATACTCTTTGTAGTGTGCCCTGGGGAGCGGAGGGGGTAGGACATTTGTTCTCCGGTTAATATTAATTGAGTGGGCCTAGTACTTTGTTGGGCACTGGGATCCTCAGACAAACAAGACAGCTCCTAGCTGAGCATGCTGGTGCGTGCCTCTAATTTCAGCACTTTAGGAGGATGAGGCAGGAGGACCACAAGTTTGCCTTCTGCCTGGGCAATGTAGTAACTTCAAGACCCTAGTCGGCACAACTCAGTGACTCTGGAAGACCCTATGTCAAAGACAGGGATGTAGCTCAGTGGGAAGGCCCCAGGTTCCATCCCCAGTATCACAGAATTAAACAAATCAAGAGTGGCAGCACATGCCTGTATTTCCAGCACTTGGGTGGCTGAGGCAGGAGGATCACCATGAATTAGAGGTCAGCTTGGGCAACATAGGGAGTTCAAGGGTAGCCTGAACTACACAGTGAGAGCCTGTCTCAAAAAACACAAAAACCAAAGCAAACTGACAATTGCTAGCTGTTGTACTGGTAGGCCAGTGCCAACCAGTGTCTACTTCTACTACCCATCCATGCCCCTTCAGAAGAGCCCCCTCTCTCCCACTCTTTGCAGGACATACTGTTCCCAGAAGCCCTACCTGACTGCCTGGCCACACCCTCACAGTCCTGTCTCCCGCCTCCCACACCATGGTCTGTGGCCTGCCCAGCACTCACTGGCAGAGGCCGGCATAGCCAGGTGGAGTTTCCTTGCCACAAGCTTCATCCCTGAGCCCATTGGGAACCTCCTTCTGCTCCATCACTCGGCAGCCACCTAAGGGGAAGGGAGGAAGGGACCCCTTGTTGGGAGGCCACTGCCTACAAAGCCCCTGCAGCACAGGGATCTCCATGGAGCCTATGGAAGTAGCCTCCAGGAAGAGGACTGAGCACAGGAACTTCTGGGCAACTCGTGCTGGTGGGGGGCTACTCAGAGATGCTATCAGCAGCACACTAACTCTGATACACAGGCAGGAACCTTGCTGTCCCTATTTTTACCCATGCTGGCTTTGGGCCATCATCACATATTCCCTTGTATTCTCTCGTTACTTAGCTCTTGCACGGTTAACTCACCTGTGACCCTCATCAAACCTGAACAGTGCCCTGCAACTGCCAGGTCTCATTAAATACAGAGCTGATTCATGCAGCATTATGATTTGAGAATGTAAGAAGAAACAACGTGAGGGCCATGTGGTTTTTTTCTGAGATAGAGTCTCGCTGTGTAGTTCAGGCTGGCCTTGAACTTACTATGTAGTCCAGGCTGGCCTTGAACCCATGGCAATCCTCCTGCCTCAGCCTCCCAAGTGCTGGGATTACAGGCATGCGCCACCATGCCCAGCCTAGGGCCATGTGCTTTAATGATTCTGTAAAACAGCTTAGTAGCAAAGTGAGTATTATAGTCCTCATTTTATAGAGGAGAAAAACCAGACCTGGGGAGGTTAATTAGCTGGCCCAGCTAGCCCCACACAAGCACACAGTGAGCCCAGCACACTCCCCCTTCTCAGAGGCATGTCTGACACTCACCTCCAGGGGCTGCCCGGGCTCCAGCAGGAGGCTCTGTATTAAACATGATGTTATTGTCCTGCGGAGGGGCAGAGACAGATGGGCATTATGTTCCCCCTGATGCCAGCTGTTGCATTTCCCAGCCTTCTGTGCCCACCTGGGGCCTGCAAGAATATTTCCACCCATGCCCACCCTGTGCCCTTCTTCCTCCTCCTGAACAACCTGTTGACCCAACCAGGCTGACCACCTCTAACCTGTAGCAGCTTCTGGAGCCGGGCAGCAGTCCAATCACGTAGGTAGAAAAGGCAGTCTCGAGGGTGGTGAGCATGCAGGGACTTTTTCACCCTGCAGTTAGGCTCTGGACATTTCTGGTAGAAACCCAGATGAGAGGGGAAAACTTAAGAGACTGCTGGGGTCTTGGCTTCGCAGGAACCCCTGCGTGAGGGTCATGGGGTGAAGGGAGATGGAGACATTGGAAGGTCTGGAGCAAGCAAAGGGGAAAGTGGAGAGACAGAGTACTTTACACCCTACTGATCTCTTTTCTCCCCTGGGCATTCCTCAATGGCCTCTAACCCTCACACACAGTGGCAGCCCCCTGCCCTTCGCTCCCTTCCCCACCCTCTGAGCTCACATTCTTGGCGTAAAAGGTGTTGTAGCAGCCGCTGCAGAACTGGTGGCGGCACTGGGTGCAGTGAAAGTGCATGCAGCCTCCTCGAGCCAGGGCGTATGAGAACTTGCATTTCGGACAGTCTGCAGGGGACAGCAGATCAGGGCTGGGGCTGCCACTGCAACTCAAGGTCCTCAAGCAGAGAACCGCACTGGTAACAGGCCACTGAGCAAACAGGCCAGGCCAGGTGGGACAACCTTACCAATGCCATTTTCCTGAAGATACATTGCTAGGCCCTGGGCCTGGTATTCTGGGTCATTATTGCGTTTCCAGTTCTGGAACTCCTCACAGCTCTGTCCTCGGTGCTGCTCCTCCCACTGTCGGAAGGAAAGGAGCTCTGTCCCAGCCCTGGCTGTTTGCTGGCCTTTGCCCTCACATCTCATGGGTCTCAGGTTAGTGTATGTCATGCTACCCACCATGTGCTCACAGGCTGGGCACATGTTTTCCCCATGTTCTTCCTCCGCCTCACAGTCAGTAAGGAGTCTAGGTTCCACCACTCCAAGCCTATACTAACTCTGTCCCTTTTCTTCATCCTTTCTGCCACCAGGTTTCTCAGCCCATTCTCAGGCCTTGCCTCAGTCATCTGCTTGGGTTACTAGTCTCTTTCCCTTCTACTCCCCGGGGCCCCTTCTCCACACTCTTGCAAAAGAGTTTGCAAAGCTAAACTGGGAGCTTCATGGTATCAGCAGCTGTCAGGGTCTCAGGGTTCATTTTATTATTATGCTTCAGAATGTAGGTACATGCATGGGCTGGGGATATAGCTCAGTGGAATAGGCGCCTGCCTGGCAAGTGCAAGGTCCTGAGTTCGATCCCCAGTACCGAAAAAAAGACAAAGTAAAACAAAAAAACCCCAACGGAATGTAAGTGCAAGTCCGCTGGTATCAAACATTATTTAAAAGATAAATGTGACATGTCAGGCCTTGCTGAGTCTCAGAGTGATGGCAAGTGCTTGTCTCGCCTGGCCTCAGTGGTGGTCTGGATCTGGCAACCGGTTCCGCACCTGCTGCCTGCCAGCCTCGCCCTTGCTCTTGAGGAGCCAGCTGACAGCACTTCCTACCTTCAGCCTTTTCAAGGGCTGCTCTCTCTGCATTGCTGGCTTCTCATCTTTCAGGCCTGATAAACCATTCTACAGAAGACTCTGTTGACCTCTCTACCCTCAGTGGGTCCATGCTGCTATTCCTTATCTCAGATCTCTACTTTCTTTATAGAACTTATGCCTATGTAAATTATTTTCTCCTTCCCTTAATATTCTTCCGCCCTGCCTCTTTTCCCTTTCTTTTCTTCACTTCCCCTCCTCCTGCTTTCGCTTTTCCCTCTTTCTTTCCTTCTCCCTCTCTCCCTCTTACTCCTCCCCTTGGGCACAGCTCCCTACCTAGTAAGTTCTTTGAGCTCAGAGCCCATGTCTGTTTCACCTTCTAATATACTCCCAGAGTCTAACACAGTACCTGGAAGTAGCTTAGTAAATATTTCTCTAAGGATGAACACTGAGACTCACCTGGCGCTTGCAGCGGACACAGAACGTCTGGTGACACTGAGGACATGTCGCCTCCAGCTGTTCACGCTCATATATGAAGCCAAAGGAGCACTGTGAGTGTAAGAACATAAAGCTATTCAAGGCTTATCTGCATCATCCCTGTCCCTCCACAGCCAGCTCTTCTGGCCAGGCCACGTACCTGGGCACACCACAAGAACTTGGGGTCCCGCATTAGCACAGCCTCAGTCAGCTTCTTGTGGAACAGTGCATATGCATCTGGCTCCAGACTCTCCCGAAGCTGAGGACAGGATGCAGAGGTGGTGTGGGTGGGTACCATCCCTCTCCAAGGCCTAAGGCACCTGAACCCTAGGGCTGCAGTACCTGGATATCAAGGGTAGAGAAGTAGCTGAGTAACTGTGTGTCATCGGTGAGGTCAGGGCGGCCACAGGCAGGGCACACCATGTCTGTGATGTGCTTTTCCTTCAACGCGATGGTGAAGTGTTGGCGGAAGCAGTCAGGACAGATGGTGCACTCACAGGAAATCAGAGCCTGCATCTACAGGGGAAAAATGAGAAGGGGAGGAAGGGGTCAGAAACCACAGCTGCTTGTCCTGGGAAGGGGCAGTACCTTTCAGGTGTCTTCTAAAAAACAAGGATTTAACTGGACAGGGGTAGAATACTGGGCTGTCTCTAGACCACATCAAATGTCTGGAGACAGTCAGGTGGAGGTAAACATAAAAATGTCTCTGAAGGCAAACATGCAAATAATGTCTCTGAAATGACAGTGTAGGGCTAGAGATATAGCTCAGTGGAATAAGCACCTGCCTGGCAAGCACAAGGTCCTGAGTACTGCAAAAAAAAAAAAGAAATGTCACTGCAGAGATGTAGAAGCGATTACTGGTTGTCAAGTGACCCTGTGGGGGGAAGGAGGCTATGACCATGGGGTGCCACACAGGGGATTCTTTGTGACGATAGAACAGTTTCTATCTTGATTATGGTATTGGTTATACGTATCTATACATGCGATAAAATTGCAAAGAACCTCACATGCATACATCCATGAAAAGGTCTGCAGTATCGTTATGGTGGTAGTGCGTATTTCTTGGTCTTGATATTACATAATAATCACATAAGAAGATATCACCATGGGGGATGAAGAGCCCATGGGATTCTGTGTACCATTTTTGCAGCTTCCTGTGAATCTACAATTATTTGCCTTCTTTTGTTTGTGGTATTGGGGACTAAACTCAGGCCAGGAAGAAACTGGCACCATGAATGGGCAAGGAGGCTGTCCCCATGCAACCAGATGGCCTGGGCTTCCCGCCCAATCTTTCCTTTCATTAAATTTGCCCAGTATCAGAGGTGACCTAACTGTAGTAAGTGGGCACTATGGGAGGACACATGCACAGGTGGACATATGATCCTTTACACTAAACTGTGTGTGGGGGGGGATCTCATCTTGCTATGTAGTTCAGGCTGGCCTGGCCTTGAACTCCTTATGTAGCCCAAGGTGGCCTCAAACTCCCAAGTGCTGGGATCACAGGTGTGCACCACTGTGGCTAGTTTCCAGGTTTTTTACAATTTTGAGCTCAGGTCTTGTTAAACTGCTATGTTGCCCAGGCTAGGCTCAAACTTATGATCTTCCTGCCTCAGCCCCCAAGACTGTGATTATAGATGTGCACAACTATGCCTTGTTTATGATTATTTTGTAAAATAAAAGAGTAACAAAGGCCAGGGATATAGCTCAGTGGTACAGTGCCTGCCTGGCAAACATGAGGTCCTGAGTTTAATTGCTGGTACCCCCCCAATAAGTAAATAAATAAATAAACAATAAAATAAAAAGTAATAAGAAAATAAAATACATGAGCTGGATAACCAAACTTGACTGCATTTGGCCAGTTCACTGCCACTTCTGACCTAGATTAAACTGAAGCTCAGGAGGTAAGAAGGGTTTGTTACTACCAACTGGATTGCTTTTTTTGGTAGTACTGGGAATTGAATACAGGGCCCCTCATACATGCTAGTCAAGTGCTCTAGTACTGAACTATGTGACCAGCCAGTTTTTACTATTTTTTTTTGGAAACAGGGTCTTACCATGTAGTTCGGTTAGACTTGAACTTACTTACGTAGCCCAGGATGGCCTCAACTCACACCGATCCTCCTGCTTCCTCTCTGGGATTACAGGCATGCACCACCATATCTGGCACCCAGGCGTTTTTTTAAAGTGTATTTTGAGAAGAGGTCTGCCTAAGTTGTCCAGACCAGCCTTGAACTTTTGATTCTCCTGCCTGAGCCTCTTGAGCAGCTGGAATTATAGGCATGCATAACACCACCCAGCCCAGTTGGATATTTTAATGATGTTAAAGAATTATTGTTTGAGAGGCTAAGACAGAAAAATCTCAAGTTCAAGTCCAGCGTGGGGCCAGGGATATAGCTCAGCAGTATAAGCGCCTTGCCTGGCAAGCCTGAAGTCATGAGTTTGATTCCTGGTACCCAAAACAA
Source organism: Dinomys branickii (assembly GCA_004027595.1). NCBI lineage: Eukaryota > Metazoa > Chordata > Mammalia > Rodentia > Dinomyidae > Dinomys > Dinomys branickii. Next base: position 4,615 of record PVLD010013176.1, on the reverse strand, counting down.
AGCAAACAAAACAAAACAAAAAGTCCAGCTTGGGCAACTTAGTTGAGACCTTGGGCAACTTGGGTAACTTAGAGTGAGACCTTGTTAAAAAAAAAGCAAAAAAAACCCAAAAACCTGTGTGTGTGTGGTTGGGGAGATAACTCAGTGTGAAAGCTCTGGGTTCAACCCCTGGTACCTCAGGAAGAATTATTGTTAATTTTTTTTTTGGTGTGATGGTACCATGGCTTTGTTTTCAAAGTTTACCTTTTAGAGATACACATGGAAGGATCTACAGATAAAATTATATGGCACCTAAGGAGCTGGGGACATAGCTCAGCGGCATAAGCACCAGCCTGGCAAGCCCAAGGTCCCTGGTACCAAAAAAAAAAGTAACGATGATAATATGGCACCTAAGATTTGGTTTGCAGTGACCCTCCAAGTGTACAGATGAAATACAGATGGGCCACACGTTGCTAATTGCTGGAGCTTGCGGTGAGGGCACTGAGAGGGCTCTCAGGGGACTTGTCATACAGTTTTATCTACTATTTCATGTTTGCAATCCCCGGCTCTCAGGTGCCCCTCCAAGGGACAGTGGTAAAGGTCTGCTCTCCAGGCTGGAGCTGTTGGAAATGGTGGAGTCCTTAGGAGGCAGGGTCTAGCAGGAGGTGTTTAGGTCACTGGGGTACACCTTTGACAGGGCTGCGAAACCCCACCCTCTTCCTGTTTAGCTTCCAGGCTATGAGCTGAGTGCTTCCACCACAATGCGCCACAAAAGGCCAAAGCAATGGAGCTAATTAGACTGAACCCTCTAAAACTCTGACCCAAAACCACTTTTTCTCTCTAAGCTGATTTTATCAGGTATTTGTTATAGCAGCAGAAAGTTGACTGAGACAGTGTTTGAAAATTTCCACAACAGAATATGTTATAAAGGGAGAGGGGAACCTGCTCCTGCCCTCCTCAGGCTTCAGGGGTACCCAAGGAACCACTGAGGAGAAAAGAGGGCCAGGTGGGGGTGAACTGGAGGTCCAAAGGGCATACACTGATTTTCTGCCCAGTGTGGTGGGGAGGGGCTCACCCGGTTGCGGGGCAGGGTCCAGCTGCACACGGCGCATTCCTGGGCAAGCAAGCGGCGCAGAAAGGCCCGGTCCTGGCTGTGCCTCACAGCCTCTACCACATCCAACAACTCGTAGTTCCTGGGTGTCTCCTGCAGCAGTGACAGTGCCAGCTCTGCGCGGCCCCAGCTGGGGAGGGCATAAACTGCCAAAAGCCGTCTGACCAGGCTCTGCAATTCAAGTGGAAGGGGAAGAAGTGGCTGTCAGAGCCCAGGGACCCTGCTGTCTTCCCGCTTGCCTTTTAGGTAGGCTCTTGGGACCCTCATCCCCTCCCAGCACCTGCTTGTCTGGTCCATCCCAGGAGGGCTCAGGGCCACTGTCCCAGAGGCGCTGGTGAAAGGGTTCTAGACGCTGGCGCTGCAGCTCAGTCAGGGCCCGTGCCACATCACCCCCGTGCTGGAACAATGCTTGAAGAGACCCTTCCTTAGGGCCAAAGCCCAGGGACTGGAGCTCCTGCACCTGTAAAGTGGCAATAGAGACAGAGAGTAAAGAAAGCAAGCAAGGGAGAATGAGAGGCTCCGAGACCCTCAACTCCAATCCACTTCCAGAACAGCTGTAACTGGGGCCAGGAACATAGTTCAGTGGCACAAGTGCCTGCCTGGCAAGTGCAAGGTCCTGAGTTCAATTCCTGATACCAAAAAAAAAAAAACAAAACCATGTACACATGATCATAATAGCCTGTTACCTTCCTCCTCCGGGCCCTCACACACTCCTCCACAGCTTCATCAAGGTTGCCATGACGATCCAGCCAAGCTTTCCGGGCTTCCTGACAGGAAAAGGCACCCAGCTCTGGGTCCTGCTGGCCAGCCAGCTCAGTCACCATCTCCAGCACGTAAGGCAGCTCTGAGTGCAACCACTGCAGGGGCACCTCAGTGCCCGAGTACTGTAGAGCTGAGAAGATCTCCTCTGGACAAGCACCTGCAACCTCCCCTTCCTAAGGGACAGTAACACACAGAAGGCCCATCAGGAAGGTGCTTTCCACCCACCCTCAGCCTGACCCAGGATGCTGCCGGGGGCTAAGCTCAGATATACTGGTCATGTGACTGTGCATAGTATGGTACTTGCCATGTGGAAAGTGTTCAGTAAGAGGCAGTTGCTGTTTACGATGGCAAGTTTTATAAGAACTCTTATTAGAATGCCACAGCATCTTCCTTTCTCCTACCAGTTCAGCCCCACCTCATCCCAGGCCCAATCCTCACCCGGATCTTGATCACTAACTGAAGACCCTCCTCCCGCATCTTGTCTTGGCGTTGTTTCTCAGGGTCTGCACAGGAACTGGGCAGAGGGACACTGAGACGTTGTGAAGGCCCAGGCTTTGGCAGTTCCTTTTCCAAAGAGCTTGCATCCAGCCGGGGAGCATGCTGTACTGGGATGGGGCTGCTGGTCCGATTGCACACAGCACACACCCAGCCAGGGCCCAAGTTGCAGAAGGTACAGTGAATACAGTACCAGACTTGAGTCTGGGTAGAGGAATGCAAAGTATCCCCCTGCTGGGAAGGTAGAGAGAATCATCCCATTGGCTGGCTGGCTGAGGTTCATGACAGAATATATACAGGGAGTTGGAAAAAACTGACAGAAAACGAGGAATGAGGAAGTAGACAGTAGCCTGAGGTACTGGGTGCAAATAATGAGCTGAGAAGCTGCAACAGGTTACCTTCAGGGGCTGCAGGCAAATGCCAGCATCGTGGGAATCCACCACCAAGCTGGGAGGCTGGGCCAGCCGAGGTCGCTCACACATGGCACATAGCACAGCTGCTGCCTCATTCTCAAAGGTACAGCTCTGGCAGGCCCACTGACCCCGTGCAAGCTCAGGCTCTAGGCCTCCAGTTCCTTGGGGACCCTCAATCCCTGGCCCCAACACCTTACAGCCTCTGGGCCGGTCACAGGCCACACAGAGCACTGCCCAAGGCTCATTTAACATGGCACAAGTAGCACAGTGCCAGGGTAGATGGGCACTTGAAGGATCTGGGGAAGAAAGAGAGCAGTCTCCTAGGGCCAGCAGGGAAGTCAGCTGGAGCCGTGGGGAAGCCGAGGCAGGCAAACTGTAACAGAAAAGCAGACATGGCCTGCTGAGGTGGGACTGGGTGCCTGGGTCCCTCAGCCTTGCGCGTCCCCCGTCTCCTAGGTAACAATACATGGCTCTGGCCTGTACAATGATCTGCCTGGATGGCCTGTTATCTGCTCAATATTTAAATGACAGTTTATAGTTTGTTTCTTCCAGGCTGATATCCCTAACATGGGGCCTGAAGCCCTGTGAAGTGTTTAAAGTACTCATGATTGAGATGATCCTTCAGGCCAGATTGCATCCACCTACTACCTGTTTGCACACCATAATAACCTCTCTTATTGCAACTGCTACTTGATGTCTATATCTATAATCTCCTTGAAGCCGGAGATTGGCTGCTTGTCTTCTACTGGACAGTCTTTAACACAGAATCTTGCACATAACAAATACTCAATTGATCTTAGGTTCTCTTAATTTTACTCCTACCAAGAAGAGATAGCCTCTCACCTGGGGCTCAGGTGGGTGGCCTGGGTGGCCCCAGGCAGGGTCTGGCGGAGGTGATGGGCACGGGATGGATGTCCATGGAACAGGCGGTCACAGGTTGGGCATGAGACCTGCTTACAGGCTGGGCAGTGCAGTGTGCCTGGCGCAGAACCACAGAGAAAACAGGGACCATATGGGGGACCTAGAATGTAGAAATAAAGAGAACAGAACATCTTTCTTTAGAAGACCAGTCGTATGTGAATCTGCTATATGCACAAGACTACTTTTTAGCACATCTGGACCCAAGGAAGTCATTTTAGTCTCTTTGAAAAACATAATAAATAGCCACGAAGATCCCGAATTTCCATCAACGTAGTCTCCCACCCCTCCCCACACAGGGCCAGTAATACCTGCGGCAGAGGGTCTAGTGAGGGGGCCAGCCATTTCTCTCAGTAGGGGGTCAAACTCTGAATGCTGGTGCACCTGAGGAAGAAAGGGCAGGGGCATGGGCAAGGGCCTAGGGACACAGAGCCCCTCGGTTCCTGTTTCCTCTGTTCAACAGCACCCTTCTTGCCCTTCTTACATCATCTTCAATTTTGTCTTTCAGAAGCTGCTCCAGTGCTCCTTTTCTTGGATGAGCATTCTGCAAACAAGACGAAAAGAGTTCTCACCTCCAGCGTTAGAACAGGACTCTCTCTCTAAGTCCTGGTCCCCTAACAGTCACAGGGAGAACAGCACCAGGAGCTCCTAGATTGCTGTGGGGACCAGGCTTGTGGTTCAGCAGCATGGGGGGTTCTAAAAATGGCTGGAAGGTCGGATGTGGTGGTGCACGTCTGTAATCCCAGCACTCGGGAGGCTGAGGCAGGATTGCTGCAAGTTCGAGACCAACCTGGGCTACAAAGCGAGCTCAAGGCCAGCCTGAACTGCATAGCGAGACCCTGTCTCAAACACATAAAAAAAAATAAATAAATAAAAGTGGCTGGATTTGCTGGGTGTGGTGGCGCATGCCTGTAATCCCAAAGCAAGAGAATCACTT
>PVLD010013175.1:0-57114 GCA_004027595.1 Dinomys branickii | reverse complement strand
TTTTTATCAGAAATTCTTTGTGTTCATTGTTGGGAGGCCAATGTATATATGTGAGGACCCCTGCTACCGTAGGAAATGACCTTTCCAAGAATGTAGCTTTAGACTCACTTAGTTAGGCTTACAAATCATATATCTGGAAGCTCTGGGAGCCAGTCAGTTTTTCTTTAACTGTCTTCAGTCAGTTGTCATGTCGATGGTCAGATGCACCTCCATTTCTTTTTGAAACAAGTCCTTTCGTTTCTGGGATTTAAAACAAGGAAAAAAAATATTAAATATATGATATAATAAATATATGAAAATACACATCATAAGTATATAGCGAGCATACGTGACTTGAATGTTTGTGTAACTGGCATCAAAACCCAGCACCTCCAAAGCCCTTTGGGCTTCCTTTCAGTCACTACAGTCTACCCTTCTCATTCCCATACTCTTCACCCTTCCCCCAACTGCCTCATCCTATAATCACTCGTTTAACATAGATTGCTGGGGCTCTGTTAGTTGCTTTTCTCTCGTTGCTGAGACAAAATACCTGATGCCTAAAGTTAAGGAAGGAAAGGTTTATTTAGTTCACAGTTGGTGAAGGTTTTAGTCCATAATCAGCTGGCTCCAAGGCAGGTTGGCATGGCAGAGGGCAACAGTTCATTGAGGCAGAAGACAGCAAAAGCAACGAGAGCAAAAAGGGGAGGAACAGAAAGAGCAGTCTCTTTCCCTCCCTTGTGCTGTGTGCAGGCTGCCTGCCCGAGGGTGAGTATAGCACTTAGACCCATAATCCCAGCATTGGACCATGAATCAGTTATAAACTCTAGAACCCACCCCCATGACTGCCTAAGGCTTTGTGGGAGACATGCAGACACAAATGAATTTTTAGATCATGGTAGCATACACAAATGATAACAAAGGCATAGACAAAGGTTCTGGTTGGAAAGCCCTGGTGTTCAGTGGCAGTGGGGCCACTAGAGCAGAGGTCCAGAATGTCACAGATTGCCTGCTAAATTGCTAAGGGAGATAACCCTTAGGAAAGTTTAAGAGCTTCCACTCCTGGAGTTCCCATTTCATCATTATATCTCTGTAGGAACTGAGCGATGTTTGAGAAGTTACAACCTCTTAAGTATTAACAGGGCAGGGGTGATAGCTCAGTGATAGAGCATATGCTAAGGCCCTGAGTTCAAGCTCCAGCACCAAAAAGTGAAATTAAAAAATTACTAATCATTCCACTTTTCTGAGAGGTCTTTCCCGTGTATATGTTAAGTGCTTTATTATTTAAATTTGTATGTGTGTGTGTGTGTGTGTGTGATGCTCAGAACTAACTTAGGTATGTTCTGTCATTGAGCTACATCCCAGCCCTGTCTCTGTTGTCTCTCCACCTATTGTCTGTCTGTCTGTCTGTCGTCCATCCATCCGTCTGTCCGTCCATTCATCCGTCCATCCATCCATCCAGTTTCTGAAACAGATTCTTGCTAAATTATCCAGACAGGCCTGAAACTTGTGATTCCCCTTTCTCAACCTCAAGTATCAGATTACAGGAGTGGGCTACTGCTCCTGGTTTTCCAAGATTCTTTTTTTTCCCTGTTATTTGAGACAGGGTCTTGCCATGTAGTTCAGGCTGGCTTTGAGCTCACCATGTAGCCTAGGCTGGTCTCAGAACTCATGACAATCCCATTACTTCTGCCTCCCAAGTGCTAGGATTATAGGTGTGTGCCACCATGCCTGGCTGTTTTTAAGAATTTTTAGATCATGGTAGCATACATGTAACATTTACCATCTTAACATCTTTTTTTTTTTTTTTTTTTTGCGGTACTGGGGATCAAACTCAGGACCTTACACTTGCCAGGCAGGCAGTTGTGCCACTGAGCTATATCCCCAGTCCCACCTTAACATCTTTATGATTATACTTAAGAATATTCACAGTTTTCTGTAGCCAATCTGTGGAACTTTCTCATCTTGCAAAACTGAAACTTTATGATACCCATTAGACATTGAATTTGCTATTGCCATTTTCAACTTTTGCTGTGGAAAATGTGAAATATATTTCAATATAGAAAGGATGATGTAATGAATCCCTGTGTCTCTGTCACCTAGCTTCAGTAATTATCAGCTCATGTCAATGATGTCCTTTACATTTTACATAGTTTTCCCGTATCATGCTATTTTCAAGTAAGTTGCAGGTCTTACCTTGTATTAGCTTTTTGTTGTTGGGACAGAAAACTCAACATATCTGGCTTAAGGGAAGAAGGGCTCCTTTGGCTCATAGTTCTGGGGTTTCAGACCATGATCAGGTGGCTCCAGGGCCAAAACATGGCGAGGGGTGTGATGGAGGGAAGCTGCCCAGATCATGGGGGCCAGGAGCAGAGAACAGAAAACAGAAAATGCCGCCCCCCCCAGTAAAAGGGTTGTGAGTAGGTACAGTTCTTATGGTTATGCCCCCATGTCCACCCAGACATACCTAGAAGGCTTTACTCTAGTACTAATCTCTTAAACATCTGTCATGCTGATCAGTTTGACAATCTAGATTAACTATCATACACTGTAGATCATTTCATATTCAAATGTTTTAGTATCTTTCTCTGAAAGAAAAAGCCTATTAAATCCAATATTACTTTTTTTTTTCTTTTTGAAGTAGTACAATTTGAACTGATGGTGTTTACACTGAGCTACATCTCCAGCCTTTTTTTTGGTACTGGGAATTGAACTCAGGATCTCCTTCTTGGCAGGCAAGCACTGTACCACTGAGCTATATGTCCGGCCCTCCAGCCTTTTTTAAAATTTTGAGACATGGTCTTCCTGAGTGGCCAGGTTTTCCAAGCCATGCTTAAATTTGCAGTTCTGCTTCAGCTTCCCAGAATGCTGGATTTAAACACCTTGCCTACTCCCAATACTTACTATAGAGTATTATATTGAAAAAAAACAACTAACAATTTTATAATATATTCTCAGTGTCATAATGTATATCTGCTATTTTTGTGTGTGCTGGGATCCAGCCCTGGGCTTTGTGCTTGCAGAGCTCATACTCCATTGAGTTTCCTGTCCTGCTGTGGCATTTGTGCATTTTTAATTTTTATTTTTTGTTCATTCGTTGATTCATGTTTTTTTTGTGGTGCTAGGGGTGAACTCAAGGCCTTTGTACTACATTTGTAGCTCTTTTATTTTTCATTTTGAAACAGGGGCTTGCAGGCTGGCCTTGATCTTGGAAGTCTTTCTATTTCTGCCTTCCAGAATGCTGAGATTTCAGGAATGTGCCACATTCTCAGCCTGCCTTTTTTTGCGGCGGGGGGGGGTCCTCACTATGTAGTTGAGGCTGGCCTTGAACTCACAGAAGTCCTCCTGCCTCAGCCTTCCAAGTGCTGGACTTACAGGCATATGCCACCATGCCCAGCCTGCCATTTTTGTGTTCTTAGTTTTAGATGTGAAGGCCTAGATTATGGGGAGAAAAAAAACACAAATCTTAACAGTTACAGATGAAGTTTGTATCCTCCCTGCCCCAATTTGTCACCTCTTCTAGTTCCTTAAACGTTAGGAGACATTTTCTTAAATGTGTTAAAAAAAATTCTGCTTCCGTATACCACCCTTCCTCGAAAACGGGTGGAGAGATGGTCTGATCCTGACTTTGGGTAACATACCGGTTATTATTATAGTTCTGATATTGTTAACATAGTTTCTGTTACTCATATCATGTTGGTACCACTGTTATAAAACTTACGTCCTTTTGGGGAAGGGCTCTTACAGACATACTTCTTGTTTCTCATTTGCCTCCTCAGGCTAATGATAGTTCTTCACGTGAAGAGGAGCTGGCCCTTAGGTCGTATGTGCTAGTTGAGTCTGTCTGCAAGAATCTTCAGGCCCTGGCCATGGCAGTAGCTTCTCAGAATGCTGTGTTGTTGGAAGGACCAATAGGATGTGGCAAAACTTCCTTAGTTGAACATTTAGCTGCAATGACAGGTAGAAGGAAACCTCCTCATCTTCTTAAAGTCCAGCTTGGCGATCAGACTGACAGTAAGGTAATTAAGAAATGGCAAGTATTGGTGGGTGGGCATGCTTGAAAATGTTGGCAAAAGCTGTTTTTGCTAAGGGCTTATAAGAGTAGTTACAGCTCTTGCCCATGACTGTTGGAGCAAGCTGTGTAAATTTTATGTGCATACTTTCCCTATTGAAGTTTAAGAGAATTGGAGGATGTAGCCTGGGCACCTCAGGTGAACGGTGGTTTCTTTTTTTTTGGCCTTTTTGAGACAGGGTCTTGCTATGCAGTTCAGGCTGGCCTTGAGCTCATTTTGTAGCCCTAGGGAGGTCTTGAACTTGCAGTGATCCTCCTGCCTCAGCCTCCCAATTGCTGGGATTATAGGCATGTGCTACCACGCCTAACCTAAGTGAATGGTTTCACTAATTTGTTCTTTCTGCAGATGCTGTTGGGGATGTATCGTTGCACAGATGTCCCTGGAGAGTTTGTGTGGCAGCCCGGCAACCTGACTCAGGCAGCTTCAAGAGGCCACTGGATCCTTCTGGAGGATATTGACTATGCCCCATTAGATGTGGTATGTTACCTTTCTAAAGCATTACCCTCCAGACTTTCCTTTTTGAATAGCATTTTGTTAAAAGTGATATAGTGTTTGATTTATTATAACTTATTGGAATCTTATTTAGTTACCTATCTAATATGATTTGAGGTTTTGGATTACTTGGCTCTCATTTGATAGAGAATCTGTAAAATTTTGCTTTTTTTTTTTTTTTTTTAAGTGCTGTACTTCCCAAACAGTTTTTTCAGATATCACATTATCTGGAGAATCTGTAGTTAATCATGGATCTTCGAATTAGAACTGAAGAAGCTAGCTGAACATGAGATATTCCACCCAGGCATTGATGGTGCTTAGAGATCTATCCCTGTTGCATAGCTGAGTACATTTCTGTGGTGACCAAATCCAGATTAAAGACAAAACTGACCATTTCTTAGTTTCCCTTTTGGAGTGTTTGGTGAACACCAGAAAGTTTTTGTAATGTTGAATTCCATTTTGCACAAATGTAACCCATTTGTTTCCAGTGGGTATGTGGTTCAGTTAAAGTTGTTTATTTAAAAAGTGGGTAGATTCCTTGATTATTATATGTAGAACTCAGCTAATAGTTGACCCATTGCCCTGTTCCAAACTTTTTTTTTTTGAGTTGTAAAATTATGGTTTATTTTTCTAGATCTCAGCTATAGAATTCATAATGATTGTTTGGGTATCCTGCCATCTAATACTACTGCTTTGGGTTAAGTACTTAATAGCATTTGGGATAATAAAACTTCAAACTAATAGATTTGGTTTTGAGTTCTAAGTTAATATAGAGCCAGGTGTTGTGATACACACCTGTAATCCTAGCACTTGGGAGGCTGAGGCAGGAGGATCACTGCAAGTGGAGACCAGCCACCAGCCTGGGCTACATAGTGAGTTCAAGGCTTGTCTGAACTATACAGTGAGACCCTGTCTCAAAAAAAAAGAGGTTAATATACTGAATATTCTTAGTATTGGTAGACATTGTCATATATTATGGAAATACTTGTTTATTTTCTTAGTGGCTCACATGCTTTGTAAGTATAAATAATTATTAACTTCAGCTGCTCTCAGGTTTACAAACTTACTGAAGATTTGAAGGCCTTATAATAACAGCTGACTACCCAGTGTACCCTGAGACAAATTGAGAAGATTGCATTTTGGAGTATGTTGAGAAACAAAAACAGAAAAAAAAAGAAACAAACCACACAAAAACAGAAACAAAACCAAAACAAAATATATTGGTTGCCTGAAGAAATTAGTACAATTAGGCTATGTTTTTGAGTTCCTTTTCCTTTGAAATAGTGTATTGAACCTAGGGTTCATGCTTGCTAGGCAAGTGCTGTACCACTTGGCTACATTCCTGGCCTTGATGCATTACTGTTTTAAGGTAAAAGATTTATGTGAGTATTATAAGGTAGGACCTTATAATAGTGATGCCAACCTGATATAAATCACAGACAATATATTAACAATACCGAAACTGTAATAATAACTGGTATGCTATCCAAAGTCAGGATCAGACCATCTCTCCACCTGTTTTCAAGGAAGGGTGGTATACGGAAGCAGAATAACACATTTAAGAAAATGTTTCCTAATGTTTAAGGAGCTAGAAGAGGTGACAGATTGGAGCAGGGAGGACACAGACTACATCTGTAACTGTTAAGATTTGTGTTTTCTTCTCCCCATAATCTAGGATTTCACATCTAAAACTAAGAACACAAAAATGGCAGGCTGGGCATGGTGGCACATGCCTGTAAGCCCAGCACTTGGAAGGCTGAGGCAGGAGGATTTCTGTGAGTTCAAGGCCAGCCTCAACTACATAGTGAGGACCAAGCAGGCTGAGATTGTGGCACATTCCTGCAGTCTCAGCATTCTGGAAGGCAGAAATAGAAGGACTGCCAAGTTCAAGGCCAGCCTGCAAGACCCTGTTTCAAAATGAAAAATAGCCTGGGCTATAGCTCAGCGGCAGAAGCAACTGCCTGGCAAGCACAAGGCCCTGAGTTTGCTTATCAGTACCAAAAAAAAAAAAAGAGAGAAAAAGATAAAATAAAAGTGCTACATTCCCATTGTCCTGAGCTACATTCCCATTTCTTTTTAAAAAAATTTTGAGACAGGGTCTTGCTAAGTTGTTAAATTCGTCAGTGCATGCTCAAAGTTGATATCCTCCCGTCTGAGCATTCCAGTGTGCTGGGATTATAGACCTGTACACCTGGTTCCTGGTTATACTTTTTGACTCAGCAAATCTGATACCTTTGGAGCATCATTGGTGATTGCTTCTGTGTCACTCCACTTATACCCCTGGATTGTGCCTATCATGCTGTGCAGTACTTTCCATGTTTATTATTTTCAACCAAAATGAGGCTTTCAAGGCTCTGTCCTTGCAATTTTTTATTTTTTATTTTTGGAGGCAGGGTCCCACTGTGTAGTACAGGCTATCCTTGAGCTCACTTATGTAGCCCAGGCTGGCCTCGAACTCATGAGGTTCCTCCGCTCATCCTTCCGAGTGCTGGAATTACAGGTGTGCGCCACCATACCCAGCTATTCTGGCATCTTGTTTGGTTCTGTTCTACAGTTGACAGTGGTTGTCAAATGTGTAAAGTGCTATACTGGAGAGTAGGTGACTTGGGCATTCTTACCTGCATTTGACTCCCCCTAAAATTTGCTGTATGGCAAGTGAAGTTCCTTCTGACAATGTGTCCATTATTTGGAGAGAGATTTTTTTTGTGTGTGTAGATTTCTAATGGCTTCATGAATGAGGTTTTGTGATTTAGGTTTCTGTGCTGATCCCTCTCCTGGAGAATGGAGAGCTCTTGATTCCTGGCCGCAGTGACTGTCTCAAAGTGGCTGCTGGATTTCAGCTTTTTGCAACCAGGAGGTATGTGCTATTAACCTTTCTGTTCCAGCTCATCCCCGTTAGTCTGCATGCCAAGTCAAGAATTCCTAGAGTAGAGTTCTCTGGGGCCAGTTCAAACAAAGTTAGTTGGAACTGATGACAGATCCACCTTTCTCTTTTTTGATTATTTTTAATAAAGATGATTTATAGGAGGTTTTTTCTCTTAAACATAAGTAGCCACTTCAAAACATTTTATCTTGTTTTTATATTTTTAGAAATAATGAAAGGTGAGACTCTTGTCTCACCCGAGTCTAGCCCTGAGTCTAGATCCTAATATGTAGTACCTACATATAATTTGCCTGCCTGTGTGTGATGGGCTGATCATTCTGTCTTTAAATCATGTCTGTATAAAGCTTAACTGCAATGATTTGCATTAAAGACTTATCCTGTGGTAAGTACCCAATTAATGGCTTATGATTGTGGTGAAGATGATTCAAGCAGTTAAAAGACTTAACTTATGGAATAGGAGGATTGCAAATTTGAGACTAGCCTGAACAACTTAGGGAGGCCCTGTATCGGGATAAAAATAAAAAGGAGCGGGAGAATATAACTCAGTAATAGAGTGCTTGGGCGGCTTGTGCAAGCCCTTGAGTTTAGTCCTCAGTACCATACACGCACACCAAAAAACCAAAGCAAACAACAACAAAAAGATAGAAGCATAAAGAGAGGAATAAACCGTGAGCAGTTTAGTATGTGGCTTGGTCTACCCTTTATAATGAGCAGAAGGCACCTGTTTGACGGTGTTCTACCTCTGCGTAGCTTCTTCAAGGGCTTAAATTGCCCATAAGTGCATCTAAAATAGTTAATGATTATATTAGTATTTACTTCAGTAAATTAGTTTTTACTTCTAGATGGAACACTGAAAATTTTTCTGAAAATGGAAGATTGCAGAAATAAAACATGTATAAATTTAAGCTTTTCTCTCCCCAGTACTGAATATTGAACCCAGGGCCTTGCTGATGGGCAAAGGCTCTACTCCTGAGCTGCATTTCCAACTCTTCTGCGATTTGATTTTGAGACCTGATCTTGCTAAGTGGCCCAGTCTGTCCTTAAACTTTCCATTTTCTTCTCTCAGCATCCCAAGTGCTAGGATTACAGGCCCATGCCACTATTCCTGGCCTTAATTTCTTTTTTTTTTTTTAAATAATGTATAGGTGTTCTCTTTTACTATTCGTTACTGTGGTTAATTTCTTACTTTGGCAAATTCATGAACTAGACTTTATCAAAGATAATGTTTATAGAAAAAAAACAATGTACTGTGATTTTAGTCATCAGCTCTAAATTTTTAAATGTATGTCTAAGGATAAGGGAGGTCTACTGTAATTGAAGATTAAAATTGAAAATTTTATGTGATTCTGTTTTTTGGTTTTTCTTTTGAAATGTAGGCTTTTAAGCTGTAGAGGAAATTGGTATCGGCCACTAAACAGTCATGCTACTTTGCTAGATAAATATTGGACTAAAATTCACCTGGATAATCTGGATAAGAAAGAACTGAGTGAGGTATGTGGTAATAGAAGCTATTAGTGCTTTCTTTTTTAACTTTTAATTTGAAAAGTTCCCCCCAAAAGGGAAATAGTACAGATTGAGCATCCTTAATCTAAAAATTCAAAATCCAGAATGCTCCAAAATCTGAAACTTTTCGAGCACCAACATGATACCACAAGTGGAAAATGCCACACCTAACTGCATGTAGTGTGCTGTAGCCAAAATACAGGTACAATAAAAGTATTGTATAAAATTATTTTTAGTTGTGTTTTTGACATGAATTGACTTTCATGTAAGATTATTTTTAGATGTGTTTGAAACATAAATGAATTTCATGTTTAGACTTTAATTCTCTCCCCAAAACATCTCCTATGTACATGTAGATTAGTTTATTGAGACAGTAGTCCAGGTTGGCCTTGAACCCATTATGTAGCCCAAGCTGGCCTCAAACTCCCAGCACTCCTCTTGTCTCAGCCTCCCAAGCGCTGGGATACACCTGGCTCGTATTTCAGAATTAAAAAAAAGAAATTAAAAGTCTGAAATACTTCTGTTTCTAAGAATTTTGAATACAAGGTGTTCATTTTGCATAATGAACCATGAAAGCACTCATCAACCTAAATTTAATACTGTATGTGCTAACACTTTGCTTTATGTTTTCTATGCTAATATATTTGGAAGAAAATTCACCTCTAAATTCTTCAGCAGACATCTCTGAATATATAAGAGCAGTTTCACATATAACCACAATAACATTATTATATCCAGAAAAATGAGCAATAATTTTTCTGTATCATTTAATTTTCCTTTTTTATGTTTTTGAGACAAGGTCTCACCATGTAATTCAGACAGACTTTGAACTCATTCTGTAGCCCAGGCTGACCTTGAACTCAGAGCAATCTTGCTGGCCTCAAAGTCATCATGATGCTTCTGTCTCAGCCTCCTGAGTGCTGGGATTACAGGTGTGTGCCACCATGCTCATTAATAAATGTTTGTAGTACATATGATTGTCTTACTCTTGGCTGGTATAGGCACATAACACACCTAATTTTTTGTGTGTGTGTGGTCTTTTTGAGACAGGGTCTTTCTCTGCAGTTCAGGCTGGCCTAGAGCTCACTTTGTAGCCCAGGCTGGCCTCGAATTCGCAACGATCCTCCTGCCTCAGCCTCCTGAGTGCTGGGGTTACAGGTGTTTGCCACCACACTTGGCTTAATTCTTTTTTTTTCATCCCCTTCTTCCCTCCATCTCTCAGTCTAAAAACTTACTCTTTAAATTCCTTCATAACTCCTTTTTGCTGTTTTGTTTTAAAAAACTGAGTTGAGTTCAATATTTTGGGCATTAGTGTGGATTGAACTCAGGGCTTTTGCAGCTAAGCTACATTCGTAGCCCTTGTAATCTCTTCCCCCTCTTAATTTGAGATAGAGTTTCACTAAGTTGCTCAGGCTTTCCTCAAACTTCTGATCCTCCTGTCTTAGCCTCCTGGAGTACTTGGAATTATAGGTATGTACTACCATGCCATGCCAGCTTCTAATTTGCTTTTGACTGAGGAGTTACATAACAAACCCAACTAGAATGTTTGGAACCATAGTGACTAAATACTTGAAGAATTCTTCAGCGGATAAATTTCTTAATGAACACTTTTTTTTTTGTCTTTTTGAGACATGTTTTCACTGTGTCGTTCAGACTGGCTTTGAGCTCACTTTGTAGCTCAGGCTGGTCTTGAACTCGCAACAATCCTCCTACTTCATCCTCCTGAGTGCTGGGATTACAGGTGTGTGTCACCACATTCAGCTTAATGAATACTTTCTTGAATGAGTATGTTCCCTCTCATTGCTGGGGATTGAATTCTGGGCCTTAAATAAACCAGGCAAGTGTTTTACTACTTGCCTCTAGCCCAGATGTGTATATTTTGCTTGCTTGGAAACCCTTTTGCCATCTGGTGTCTACTGCCTAAGCTGTGTTTTACTTACTAAGATTGCCAGGTAACACTTCTAGGTAGGAAAGAAGTCATGTCATTTGTGTGGAGTGAATGAGTAGGAGTAGCGTAGCGGCAGGTAAGGGTACAAGTTCTTAGCATAATGAAGATAACAAATTTCATAGAGAAATCCATTTTTGAGGGGTTCACTAGTGTCTATTAGCAACATTATATACTTTTTGACTGTTACATGTACTTTTCAAGATCGTTTGTGCTTAATCACTGAAATTTTTTTTCTCTCTGCCAGGTTCTTCAGAACAGATATCCCAGTCTGCTGACAGCAGCTGATCACTTGCTTGACATCTATATCCAGCTTACTGGAGAGAAACAGAGCTGTCAGAGTGAGAGTTCTGTTGGATGGGAACAGGCACCCCAGCAAGTTTTAGAAGCCAGAAAAGAAAACAAAAGACTTGTCCTTGATGGAAGAGAATTGTCTTTAAGGTAGTGCCTTACACTCTGTTTTGAATGGATACTTTAGAATCAGGTTCTCTGAAAAGTTCTTACCAGCTAGAACTAAATGGTTATGACAGATGTCTTAGTTCTTTTTCTCTCATTGCTGAGTCAAAATACCCAACGCCCACAAGTTAAGAAAGGGATGATTTATTTGACTCACAGTGTGTAGAGATTTCAGTCCATAATCAGCTGCCTCCAAGGCAGGGTGGCACATGGCAGGGTGGGAGCAGTTTATGGTGGTGGAAGACAGCAGAAGCAAGAGGGGCCAAAAGGGGGAGACAGGCCTCTTTCTGCCCCTTTCATCGAGACTTTTGGGGTTCAAGTGGTGCCAGTCTAATCAGTGGAGTGACCCAGCAGACCCACCCTTAATCATAGCACCCTTAATCCTAGCATTGAATCATGAATGAATCCCAAGATTCAGCTACCTCAAAAAGAGCCCCATCTAAAAGTAAATGAGGCTTTGGGGGGACATCTAGACGCACAGCATAACAACAGGTTTTGAAATTAAACTTCTGGGTTTCTTTATGGTATTAGATCCCTCTTTCAGATCTATAGATATTGACTGGGAAAGCTTGGTAAAGGTAATGCTAATTTTAGCTTAAAAACACTTTTATAGAAAAGCCTTGGAAGTAGAACTAACATTCTTTCACTGCGTGTCCTTTCTTGACTCATAGGATCTCAAATAAGATTTCTTGGAGAATTTGCTCTGTAAGATGAAGTCTGTGCCTTAGCTCTCCATTGTCAGTACTTAACTTGTTTTTTGAGAAGTGAGTGTTAAGAACAAACAACTCCTTTTATTTTTATCTGAATTTATTGTTTCCTTACTTTCTTACCTGGCATGCATAGGGGAGACATGAGAGATAGTTAACTTCCTGTTAAGGGTGAGGACACATTTTTAATACTTGTTTTCTTCCTTATTGGCAAAGTAAAGGAGAAATTTTGTTATAAGATGTTTCCAAATTTAAGTGGTCCCCAAAACTTCTAATATCTTTGGCTTATGTTCTTTTTATTTCTTAGAGTTTTCTTTTTTCCTTTAAAGGGATCTACTGAATTGGTGTAATAGGATTGTTCATAGCTTTGACAATTCATCTTCATCAGGATCGCTACATGTTTTTCAAGAGGTAAGATAGAGTTTTTTTGTCAATAATCTCTGCTCCATGAAGCTTTTGATTTTCTATTGTCTCTGATTGCTGCCTATCTGTCTGTCTTTCTTTTCCTTTCTTTCTTTCTTTTCTTTAGAAATACGATTTTGTTTATTAATGGTAGTGGGGATCGAACCCAGGGTCTTGGGCATGCTAGGCAAGTGCTCTACCATTGAGCTGTATCCCCAGCCCTTTTTATTTTATTTTGAGACAGGGTCTCGCTAAGTTGTCCAGGCTGGCCTCGAACTTGTGATCTTCCTGCCTCAGCCTCCTGAATAGCTGGGATTGCAGGCATGCGCCACCACACCCGGCTAAGTATGGTTTATTATCCTTAGCTAGTTAAAACTGAATTAAAGTTACCTTGAAACTTTTTGAAAACAAATTGTTACTAATTTCAAATGAAGTATACTTTGAGATAGAGTAAAACAAAATGAAATTAAAGATAGAATGAAGACTCCTAGATCATAGTAAAGCATGATAAAGGAAAGTGTTGCTAAGGTACTATTACTTGTTCCTTTATTCTAAGTTCTTAGTCTGCTTGATAATTTGTATTTGTCTGATTCTTCTACTTAACCTCAGTAGAACTTTTTGTCTTTATTTCAGAGAAACACGTAGGAATTACAATGTATAACTATTGGAAAAGATGTGTTGTATGAGAGAGAAGCGCTATTAAAGTATAGCTCTGCCAGATACCATGCGAACAAAGCCAGGTTTATTCCCACCTGCCTTGTAGTAAAAGAGTGCTACTTGAAGATCTGTGGGATCTTACTTCATGAACCAGTTTTGAGTGTAAAGCACCCTGGTTTGTGTCAGCTGGGGCTGAGGAGAGAAGACAGACCCAATTTGGTTTGCACTCTCATTGTGTTTGGTAACATGACTTCAGCCAGATAGAAAATTTCATTTGGGGTGCACCTCGTGCTAATCAACATTTCCTGAAAGGCCATGTGGCATCTTGTTCATCATTTTCAAGTGAACTTTTCTTCTCATATCCTACATTTCTTACCTCCTGCACATAACCTTGTTTCATACTTCTTAAATAACTTTTATAGGGTTCATTTTTTTTTACTGCTACGATAGAATGTTATTGTTTGTGTGTATGTCTGTGTATGCATAAAACTACCTTATTAGCTGGGCATGGTGGCCCACACTTGTAGTCCCAGCTACTTAGGAGGCTGAGGCAGGAGGTTCAGTTTAACCCAGGGATTTGGAGCCTGCCTGGACAACATAAGAGTATATCTCTTCAAAACAAATAATATTTTCAAAGTATACCCTTTTAAAGTATATGGTTGAGGTTTTTTTTCTATTATTCTTATTTCCCTCTCTCCACAGCCTCCAGGAGTGGGCTAACCTACCTAGCATATTTTCATGGTCACTGCATGTAGTAACATGAATGAATGCTTCATTCTTTTTAAGGTGGAATAATTTTCCATTGTATTCATGTGCAACATTTTGTTTTTCCATTAATCTGTTGATGGATATTTGTGTTGTTTACACCTTTTGGCTCTGGTGAATAATGCTACTGTGAACATTTATATAAAGAAGTAATACATAGGTACTGTTGAAAATGTGAAACTATAGTAAAGCAAAATTGATAAAATATATTTCCACATCCAAATACTGCCTGGCACTTTTAACACCTTAATATGTATCCTTCTACATCTTTTTCTGTGCATGCAAGTTTAAGGACTTTTAGTGGCAGAATCTCCTTTAAGCGTACTGTACTGTTGAAGACATCAGGCCATTTGTTTTAGGCTGTGTTTCGCCATCTGGCTGTCTGTGGTTGGCTCTATACTGCTCTCAGACTAACTGGTGTCTTGCAGTTAATTCAGTATCATTTGGACACTTTTCAGTGTGAGCTTATACCTGATAGGCTTAAGGGCTCAGTCCTACACAAGGCTGTTCTCACTTCAGAACCTAGTTGCCAGTCTGTGGAAGAAGCACATATAATCATAGCTTGTGGTATCAGTTTGGGAGTACCCAGGACTCCCCTGAGCATTAATAATTCAGTAGAGAATTCAGAACTCACTGAAAGCAGTATTTTTTCAATTAGTATATCATACAGGGCACATTTCAGGAATGAACAAAGGAGAGACACATAGGGCAAGGTCTTAGAGGGTCTGAGTGAAAAAGCTTCTGTTCTTACAAGTATGCCAACCCCCTGGTGCATTATTATGTTTATCAGCTAGGAAGGTCTCCATGCTTTGGGAGTGCAGAATTTAATTGAGACCATATTGCAATTGCTCATCATTTTAAACTCAATCTTCAGTCTTTTTCCCTTTCTCAGAAGTCAGGTGTGAGGCTGAAAATTGCAACCCTCCTGTTCAGAGTGTGGCCTTTCTGACATGGCCAGCCCCTCCCTCAGGGCCTACTGTGAATTACTATGATTAGAATTATCTCAGGTGTTGTCCAAGATCTTTTGTGAATAACAAAAACAAATATCACCTGGGTGATTTTTTTTTTTATTTAATAAAGTTCTATGCCAAGAACTGTGGACAAAAACAAAATGGATATCCATTTTTCTATCTGTATGTTTGGAGCTATATGTATACATACATACATACATATATATATATATATATATATATATATATATATATACACTCAGCCCTCTCTTTAATTTTGAGACAGGGTTTCATTGAGTTTCCCAAGTGGGGCTCAAACTTGGAATTCTCTTGCTTTAGTCAAGAGTGCTGTGATTATAGGCATGTGCATTTTTTGGGGGTAGAATCCATTTTTGGCTGCCTTTCTTTCTTCCTCTTTCTCTTGCAGAACTGGGGATTAAACCCAAGGGAATCATGTGTGCCAGGCAAGCACTTTACCATTGAACTAAAAGCCCATTTAAAAATTTTATTTTGAGCTGAACATGATGGCACATTCCTGTAATCTCAGCACTCTTAGAGGCTGAGGCAGAAGGATCACAAGTTTGAATCCAGCTTGGGTAACTTAGCAATTTAGTGAAATCCTGTCTCAAAACAGAACAAAACATGTTGGGAGTGTAGCTTAGTGTGAAAGTCCTGGGTTCAATTCCCAGTATCACAAGAGAAATTTTTTTTTTACTTTGAGAGGCTGTTCTTGACCTCGTGATCCTCCTGTTTCATCATCCCACGTCTGGGGTTACAGGTGTGTGCTACTGCACCTGGCTCATTTTGGTGGTACTTTGTATTTCATTGCATCAGAAGATATACTTGGTTGGCCTACTGGTTGTCGCTAACATTGAGTGCTAGATTAGGATAATGCCCCAGGGGTCACCCTATTGTACACCATAGTTTTCCCCTTCTGATAGTGATGATTGGTTTTCTGTCAGCGTTGAGAGTTTATCCCACCTTATATGTAATGCATGAAGTTAGAATTTGCAAAATTAGATGATTTTTCTTTATTTCTAATTGCACTAATGTTTTAACAATGAATCCTGCATGTCCTATGTCTGTTATACTAAAGACCTGTGTTCAGAGTTGTACTTTATTTGCATTCCCTTCAGCTCTGCAGAAATGTTCCACCTGAATTTTATGTTCTTCCTTCTTTAGGCCAGAGTGCTCGCTTCGGCAGCACATATACTTCTTAAGGCCAGAATAGTGATGCTCTGTGACTAATGTGTGTGTTTTTTTTTAAATCAGTTGGCATTTACCTTGGTTATTTTAATAGGCTCTGGACTGTTTCACAGCAATGCTCTCTGAGCATACAAGCAAACTGAAAATAGCAGAAATTATTGGAAGCAAGTTGAATATTTCTAAGAAAAAGGTATGTGGAGCTATTTTTACTACTCTGCAGAAGGAATTTCCTTGCTTCCTGGTCTTTGTTCTTTCCTGGGATAGCTTTGCAATGCTGAATCTGGTATAAATGTTGGCAGTCTCATTATTTTCTGTTATGGACATAAAACTTTTGATATCCCCAGCTCAGTAGTTCACCGTGTGGTTTATATTCTGAAAGTGAGCTTCCTCTTACACTATGTCACTTATATTGTACTCTCCAGTGTTTTAATGACTGTTTTATTTTGTAGGTTAGATTCAGGACTGTAACTATGTGTTAGTAACATCTTCCACAGATTTTTTTCTTGTTTTTCTTGTGAATAGCTTCAAACCTCAGAAAAGCTGAAAAAATAGCATTAATCATATCTATATATTAACTAGTTATGTACATAACTGACACTGTTAATATTGTGCCACTGTTGTTTTATTTCAAAGTACGTATTTTTGAGCTGGGGATATAACTCAGTGGTAGTGTGTTCTTGTGTACAGAGCCCTAGGTTCAATCCCCTGGCACCACACAAAAGTATTTTTGGAAGAAAAAACTTTGCAACAGTAGCATTGATGTGTTTGGAGGCTGGAGAAATGTCTGGGTCCCATCTCAAGACAGATACCAGGCATTCCCTCTTGAATGATGACTAAAAACTTCTATGTCAAGGATTGAAATAGTAGAGCTATTTCTTAGTCTTGTGAAACATTTGGGAAGGTTTGGACTGCAGGTAATAGAACACTGAAAAGGGACTTAACACATTTCTGCTGGCTTGAACCAGTGATGCTGTGTATGTGTGATAGTCCCATGCTGCCGCATAGGACAGTCATGCATGCACCCCACCTATGGTCCAAACCAGTGGGAACGTGCACATTGAAACCAAGAGCTGTCCAGCTGTGAGACATAAGAATTATGGTTAAATGATATATGGATCATATAGCCAAGGGGAAATGAAACCATCATGGTTTGGTTAAACTGATCAATATTTAGCCTCTTTGGTTAGGAGGGGCTCCCCTGAATACTTCTGCACTTACACTTTTATTGCAAGCCTAAACAAAATCTGAGCTGAGTTCGTGACAGGAGAAGTGATGAGGAGCTATTGCCCAGGGGCATCTGCCACAGTCTTTTTTTGTGCTTTGGCTATAGTCAGATGGATCATCACTTCATGCACTGTTAGAAATCCTTTTTTTTTTTTTTTTTTTGGTACCAGTAATTGAACTTAGGACCTTGCGCTTGCCAGGAAGGCAGGCGCTTATGCCGCTGAGCTATATCGCTGGCCCACTGTTAGAAATTTAAAGCAAAGGAAAGCATAATTGAAAAATATGCATTTAAAAAATGTTAGGAATAGAATTTTTAAAATGTTAGCATTTTCATATCACATATAGGCAGAGCCTTATTTAAATGAGTAAAAAGTACTATTTCAGGGAAATACGATCACTGTTTTTAAAAGAATTGAAAGATGAAAAACAAAACCTTTGAAAGCTAATGCCCATTTTGGAAGTAGAATATTTCTTGGTAGAGGGCTAATAAGGCAAAATAAGCCCTTTGAATAAGAAAATGTTTAGAGAACATTGAGAATCTTTACTCAGTTTAAATTTTTCCCTTACACAGGCTGAATTCTTCTGTCAACTTTATAAGCCTGAAATTGTGATCAATGAGTTAGATGTCCAAGTAGGTAGAGTGCGACTTCTTCGGAAACAAAGCGAGGCTGTTCACATGCAGAAGTAAGTTGGGGTTCTACCTGCTTTTGAGCTGTGTAGCGTTAAGGAGCTTCATGTAAGATCTGGTTCAGCCTCTTATCTCTGATGCAAGCATGTGCTCAACTGTAATCTTTCCATTGTGCTTTGTGGTATGGAGTAGTGTTTTCCCAAAGTATATTTAGTGACTATATAGTAATAGGTGAAGGAGGTAATGCAAGCCATTAGTGTAAGAGACTTCAGAATTAGCAAGTATGACTCTGATTTTCCTTACTATAGTGTATTTACTGAAGTAAGACTGAGCTAAAATTCAGGTTCTCACACTAATCTGTAAATTCCTTAAGGCTCGGATTATAGAACATTCTGATATAAACATACTCATGTCTAATATTGTACTCAGTGCTTTGCATTTGCTTTTTCATGTAATGGTTGTAGTAATCCCATGAACAAATATTACTAGTGGCCTAGGACTGCCATTGACAGGTTACCACAAGCTAGGTGGCTATAAACAGTACATCTTATTCTCGCTGAGTCCCTGAGACAAGAAGTCTTCAATCAAGATGTTGTTCACAGGGCCATGTTTTCTCCCAAGGCCTAGGGACGAATTCTTTGTTGGATCTTTTTCCTAGTTTCTTTTGGCTCCTACCAGTTTTGATTTTCCTTGGCTTATAGTTATATCTTTCCAGTCTTTGTGTCCATGGTCACATGACTTTTCTGTTTCTCTCTCCAAATCTTGTAAGGGTATCGGATACTGGTTTTAAGGCCCAATGTACTATCTTATCTTGAGTAAATCTGCAGATACCCTGTTTCAAAATGAAGTCACATTCACAGGTTCTCAGTAGATTGAACCTCTGGGGGAAGACCTTTACCCCATTACAACTAGGTACTGTTGTTACCTACATTTTACAAGTGAGGAAACTGAAGTTAAAGCAGATGAAGAAATTTACGCAAGATACACAGTTAGTACAAATAATGCCTTACTGATACTTGACTGTCCTGAGCCTAGCATCTTACCTGATATATGACTAGCCCAGTGTTACAGAGTGAATTAGTTCTGTAATTCATGTGTTATAAAAATGTGTTGTAGTAGGAAGAGGGTTTCTCTGGGCTACTATTTTATTCTTGTTTGTTGAACTTTGAAAATGTGGTTACTTAAAGTTGCTCTAAGAAAAGCTTGCAGACTGGCTTTTTTTGTATTTGGTTTGTTGCTGGGAATTGAACTTGGGGCATGCTAGGCATTTGCTCTGCCCCTGAGCTGTATCCAGGTACCCACTCTCCATTTTCCTATTCCTAGGGAGAAGCTCACTTTTGCTGCTACGCGGCCTTCTTCTGTTCTCATTGAACAGCTTGCAGTGTGTGTCAGTAAAGGGGAGCCTGTATTGTTGGTGGGAGAGACCGGAACTGGCAAAACCTCTACTGTCCAGTATTTAGCTCACATTACAGGTAACTCCTAGGAAAGAATTCTACCCCCAGGCATTTCACAGACTCCCTTTTTTTTTTTTTAATTAACTGTGATTCTGAAGACAAGAGTTAAAAAAGTGGCTATACTGCACATTTTGTTCTCTGTAAGTTAACAGATTGAAATTATCGTCATTTGTTCATTCATTCATTCGTTCTTCCCTTCCTTTGTACCAGAAATTGAACTGAGGACCTTGTGCTTGCCTGGTAGGCACCATGCTGCTGAGCTATCTCCCCAGCCCCTCTCAATACATTTCTAATCCATGCTTTACAAATAAACAATTTGAAAGAAATTGAATTATACTGTACATACTGCATTTAGTCAAGCAAATTGAACAATTTTAAAATGTATTCTTCTGATGGTCGAATAATATACATAGTTGATATTTCTTTTTCTTCAGTTCTAATTCATAGCCATGGACTTACTGATTGGCTTGTTTGTTTTTTGAGACAGAGTCTCTCTGTGCTGACCTTGAATGTGTGCCTCTTTTCCTGCCTCAGTCCTACAGAGTGATAGGATTATAGGTGTGTATCGCCGTGCCTGGCTGCAGGATTGGTTTAGGTATTTGTAGTTACTAGATGCTGAACTAGTAAGGGCAAAAGTAAATCTTTTTCTGTGTGTACACATGCACACATTCCGTGTCTATATCTCTGGGTTATATGAAATTTTTGATATTTTGACCTTCTGAATCTGAGGGCTAGGCATATATAGGTTGGCGGTAGAGTGCTTACCTAGCATGTGTAAAATCCTGGGTTCAGTCCCCAGCACCATTAATAAAAAACAACAGCGGGAAATTTACATTAAAAATTTATGCTGTGCCATATCCTTGCTGTCTTGTTTTTAACCAGGACTTGAACTCACAATCTCATGCTTGCCAGGCAGGCACTTGAGCTACATCCTTGGCACTGTCCTTGCTTTCTTAAAGAGTACTCTGGCTATTATCAGCCCTGCAATGCTTGGAATAATTCTTTTTTTTTTCCTTTCTTTTTTAAAGGCCACCGTCTGAGGGTCATCAATATGAATCAACAAAGTGACACTGCAGATTTACTTGGGGGGTGAGTGTGGTTTACATTCTTTTCATAAGTTTTTCTCTCTTTTTTAATGTTATATTTGTTTGCTGCTTGAAGTGAGAAATGTCTTTGCTTATAAAAGTTCAAAACAAGTCTGTGAAAAGTGTTCAAAGACTTAACTCCTTCCTCTAGCCCAGCAGAATATTTACTCAGACACTCAGGTATATAGATGTTTCTCTTCGTTTTAAAGAACACTTGATTGAAGTTCTTGCTTTCAAATGTACACTGGAAGGAGTAGAAAAAATTAAAGTATGTAATCAGCTAGTGTTTTTATAGTATAGTTGACCTAAAGAGTAAGTTCTAGAATCAAATTGCCCTCATAGAAATCTCTACAAGTCTTTTATTTAACGAGCAAGTCTAAACTACTGTGTATCTCTTTTTTCTGTATCTATGTGTCTTTGGTAAGTTTCTGCATTTAAATATTCCTAATATAGAGGGCATGAAGCTTATACTAATTGAATGCAGACTGGGTCCATCTCTTTTGCCACAAATTTGTAGTGTTATGTCAGTTGCTACAAAGTTGTTTTAAACGTGTGGAGTACACAGCAGCTGGTCTATGCTGTAATGCATTGGTAATGATATTTTTAGTAAGTTGGCAAGAGTTAACAAAAGAAAACTGTATAAATGATTCAAATTTTTAAAAAAAATTTTTGTAAGGTTGGGAATATGCCATATGCTTTTGTATTTCTTGCTTTCTTTCAGGTGTACAAGTAACTCCCTTATTTGAGAATAATTGTGACAGTCAGGCACGTACACACCTTTAATCCCAGTATTCTGGGAGACTGAGGCAGAAGTATCACAAGTTCAAGCCCATTATGGGCAATTTTGAGAGAGCCCATCTAAAAATGACAAAGAAAGGGCTAGGGATGTAGTTTAATATTAAGGCCATGGGTTCAGTTCCCATTGTCTCTCTCTTCCTCTCTTGCCCCCACCCCCGAACGCACATGCATGTGTTGTGCCTAGCGTGCATGAAGTCCTGAGTTCCTTAGTTGGATCCCCAGAGCACCCCTGCCCCTCCCCCATCATTATGTGTAGGCTGGTGTATTGGTGGGTCATGGGGCGCTACACTGAGTGGGTTAATCTCAGTGACGAGTGCATGGCTGAGTGTGCTGTGGGAGATGGGATATAGATGGAAGAGGGTTGCTGGGAGTACAACTTTGAAGGAGGTATTGTCCCTGGCACCTGGGTTGTCTCTGCTTTCTGGGTATGATGGGTTGAGCAGCTTGCTTCTGCCATACATTTCTTCATGTCTGAATTTATGCACCAAATAAATTCCTTCTTAAGGTTGCAGGTATTGGGTATTTTGTCTCAGTGACTCAATGCAGATGGAAATCCCAAAATAGTTTTGAGAAGTAAAGGGAGTAGAAAACAAAAAGGAGTTGGAGTAGGCAAGGGGCAACATTCCTGCTCCTAGGATGTGTGGTTAGTTTCACCTGCTTTATAATATCTCTCTCTCTCTCTGTCTTTCAATATATGAATTTAAAAATGTTTTTGTCAGCACATCTTTGCAGTGGTGGTGTCTCCATCCCTTGTGTAGAGTGGGCACACGGACTGTAGTACGTTTGTGTTCGTCCTCCCTCCCATTCCCTTTCCCTGCCCCCCCATCCCTTGACCTCCTTTCCTTTTGATGAAGATCTGTCTCTCTGCTTCCTATGACCTTTTATTCTGCTCTTTGTTAATCTTTGGGTTTCTCATATAAAAGAAATTGTGATAGTTAAGCTTGTGTGTCTCATGTATTTCATTTAACATTATAGTCTTCAGTTGCCTCTATTTTCCCATAAATACTTGTTTACCTTTTTATGGCAGAGTAGTACTCCATTCTGTATAAATACCACATTTTCTATATGCATTGATCTGCTTATGGACATACAGGCTGCTTCCAAGACTTAGCTGTTACGATTGTGCTGCTGTGAACATGGGTGTTCATTCATCACTGCAATATGATCTCTTTAACTGTTGGGCAGATCCATAAAAAAGGAACAGGTGAGATTCCCACTGTTATGGTTGATACATTGTGTCAACTTGGGGAGTCTGGAGGCTTGGCTGAGTGATTCAGCAGGAAGCCAGGGTGCTTACTTTGTATATATCCTGAGCCTGTGGAAGTGGAGGGCATGGAGGTTATATGAGAGGTACACACCCCCTGGGTGGGGGTAGGCTGTTTACAATGTAAGGGAAGAGAAGAGGCTGCTTGCAGCCATTCCTCCCTTTTGCTGGTTGTTTTTGCTGTGCTCTGCTGCCCTGAACAGTTTGACCTCTGCCATGTGCCACTCTACCTCAGAACCAGCCAAGTATGGACTGAAACCTCCACAAACTGTAAGCTAAATAAACCTTTCCTTCCTTCATTTTGGGCATTGGGTATTTTGTCTCAGCAACAAGAAAAAAATAACCAAGGCACCCACCATCATTGCTCAGGGCTCCTTTTTCTCTCCAGCCTTGTCAGCATTTGTTATTTCTTAATGATGGCCATTCTTTCTCTGGGTAAGATGGAATCTCAGTAGTGTTTTTTTGTATTTCTCTTAATAGCTAGTCGTGGTGAGCATTTCTTAATGCATTTGCATTTATGTAAGCTTGCTTTATTGGTTAATATGTTGTCTATTTTGGAGAAAGGTCCATGTGCTATTAAGAAGAATGATTTTGTGTTGAGTGTGACACTCTGTAGTTAACTATTAAGCCCATTTATCGAAGATTTGGTTCTGTTTGTTGATTTTTTTTTTTGTCAAGTCCATTTATTTATAACAGGTATTGAGGACCCCCCCATTATAAATCTTTTTTCTTAAGTGTCCAGTAGTGTGTATTTTTTGAGGGGAGCGATATTGTGTGGTACATATATTTATAATTGTTATCTGTTCCTGTTGAATTTTTCCCTTAACCAATATGTAGGACCTTCATTACTTCTTCTGATCAGTTTTGCATTGATAGCTACTTTGTCTGAAATTAGGATAGCTACTGCTGCTTTTTTCCAGCTTTCTGTTGTATGGAATATTGTTTTCCATGCTTCTATTTTTAGTTTGTGAGTTTCTTTTTGGATTAAATGTATTTCTTACTTATTGCATCTCGTTGGGTTTTGTTCATTAATTCATAAGTATTGATTCATTCCCGTCATTGCATTGTTTTCTGGTTGGTGATTCCGTCTTTCTGTTCTGTTTACCTCCTTACAGTGCCCAGTGTATTCATTCTGTTAGACCTTTTGTTGTTGTCTTGTCTCTTTGTAGGATATCTTTCACAATTTTTTGGAGCGCTGATTTGGTGGTCATGAATGGCTGGGTTTTTTTTTTTTTTTTTCTTTTGGTTTTCTTAAGACAGAGTCTCACTTTGTAGCCAAGGCTGGTCTCAAACTCACACAGAACCTCCTGCCTCAGCCTCCCAAGTGCTGGGATTACAGTTTGTGCCCCCACGCCTGGCTATGAATTTCTTTACGTGCTCTGTATTATGAAAATACCTTGCCTGGTGTAGTGGACATACCTATGATCTTAGCACTTGGGAGGCTAAAGCAGTAGGATTGCTGAGAGTTCCAGGATACCCTGAGCTTAGTAGTGATTGCAAAGCCAGTGTGAGCTACATGGTAAGATCCTGTCTCAGAGAGAAAAAAATAGTTCTTCAGTTTTACAGGATATAACAGCCTGTGGTGGGAATCATTTTAAGACTTGGAAACACTTCATTCCATGCTCTCCTGTCTTTTAAGATTTGTGTTGAGAAGTCTAATGGTTTTACCTTTATAAGTGATTTGTTCCTTTTCTCTAACCACTTTGAAGAGTGGGTTCTTGTGTTGGATTGTAGCAGCAAATGCTCCCCTCCCCCCAAGTCTGTGTGTGTTTGTTAGTTGCCAGGTAATAGTTCCTGTTCCAGATCAGGTTGCTTCCGGCCTCTCTGGACAGGGCAGGCCAATGCTTCAATTGAACCTAGGTACCTTTCTCTTTGGCTTCCTTGTTTTTCTGATCATTTTCTCTGATGCATTTCAGGAACTTATTTCAACTCTTAAAGTGCTTCATATGTTCAGTATGAACATTAATTCTCTTGGCAAGTATTTTGCCCTTAACTTGCTTATTTTCACAGTGCCAGCAGCATGCTGGGTAACATTGTGGACTGTTCATCTTGCTGTGGTAACATGTATGTGACATGCCTTCTTGAATTTTGTCCATTCCCTTGGTGCATACACTGCTGTCTTTCTTGTAGATTCTCGCGTGTGTGTGTGTGTGTGTGTGTGTGTGTGTGTGTGTGTATGGCTAAAGGAACAAGCCATGTTTTGTAAAAAGTTTAGGGTAAATATACCAAGTTCCTTTTGACTTTCCCTGTGTGTTCATCATTTTTACAAATTACTAGAAGGCTACAGTTCTTCCTAAATGTGGTAGAATGTTCAATCTCCTGAATTTTTATTTGAAACCTTTTTATGAATGCTGATTCTTTTCTGTGCTGTTCGTACATGTTTTGCATTATTTTGTTAAGTTCTCCTTATTAGCATGTTTTATAAACTCACTGGTCATTTTATTTGACCCAATATTTGTTTATATCTTCTGCAAGTTTCCCAAGTGCCTTGATATGTTTACCTCCCCTGATATAATTTCAAATAATTTGGGTTTCTGGCTTCCTTTTGATGCCACCTGGATCAGTTTAGGGATGTTGGGAGCCTTGGGGGGCATTTTGTTGGCTTGTCTTCTCACGTGTTACTGTTGTGTTTTGTTGTTGTTTTTGTTTTTGAGACAAGAGCTCCAGTATGTAATTTAAGCTGGCCTTGAACTCACTGTGTGGCCCACGCTGGTCTTGGACAAGGCTGATGTTAGTGGAAAGCTTTGAGGTACGGGGACTTACTTAGTTAATGTGTACTTTTTAGGGGTATCCTATTGACTTGACCAAGATTCAGCCACCTCCATTTACCTAGGATGCGAGGTTGCAATGTGTTTGACTCAGCACCCAGTTCTCCAGGAATAGGCCATAGTATTGTTAATGACTCTAAAGCAATCCAGATACAGTGGTACCGTGGTTCACGAACCTAATTTGTTCTGTGACTTGGGGAAAGATGGCCAAGTTGGTGTTCATGTGAAAAAAATGGCCACAGTTGTGTTTGTTACCGGATGCAGAGTTTGCAAACAGAAATAAAATTTTGCCTAACACTTCCATTTGCAAGCCAAATTGTTTGCAAACAAAAGTGTTTGTGAGTCAAGGTACCTCTCTATTAGCATACCAAGAACACCAATTAATAGCAACAGTTTTGTTAGCTTGGCTGTAGTAATAAAATCAGCATCAATTATGGGGTCAGAAAGAATATTACCAAATCCCAAGGACTAATAATATAACACCTTTAACCAGACAGGACAGATTTATAATTATAATGTGCATGCTTAAGACATCGCAAATATTGACCTACAGGAAATATCTACTACATGGAACATCTTTAGCATAATAGAACAGTATTAAACAGGAGTAGCGTAAAGCCAGTTGGTATCTAGAGATTCATAAAGCATAGCAGTTGTACTGTTACAGAAAACAGATCAAACATGGGAGGAAATGGCATTGAGAAGGTTTAGGAGGCAGTTTATTGACTCTTTTGGGCTTGACTGGTATTTTTCCAGAAAGTCAGCTCCACCTGGTAGTATTTTGGGGTTTTTGTAAAGAGGGCCAAGGGGGAGGTATAAAGGCAGATATGGCACATTATGATTAGAAGGTTGGGTAATATCATGGCTTGCTAAGAGGGTTTAAACATCTCAAGTTACATTGGAAGGTCATCAGTTAAACAAGTATGAGTTACACAAAGGAAGAAGTGTCCCATAGTGTTTGAAGTTGTTTGAAGTTACAAGGCTGCAAAGGCTTTGTAAAGCCAGGGATTTAGACAAAGGAAGGAGTGTTCTGTTATTGGGCCTGCCAGACACCTGTGTTTGGTCTTGGGGCATCCTGGACAGGTTTTCCCCTTCAATACCACTAAAAGTAGAGGGGGTAGGAGAATGAGCAAAAAAATTTGAGATACTAGTGAATGGGCTATGAGGAGGAGAGAAATGTGGGATAAATAGTCCTGTTGAGTGAAAGACAGTTAATAGTGTGAGAGAACAATCACAGGAAACAACACACAAGAAAAAAGGTAAACAGTATAAAATACAGAAAGTGAAAGACAGGGAACAAAACAAAGTTGAAAGGGGGAAGAAAGGGGGAGACTCTGGTCTCTGCTAGAGGTGGGCTGAGGAGCATGGGTGGGAGTGGGCTGTTTGGCTTGGTGTTAGCAGTCAGGGAACTAGCTGCCTCCTCCCCCCTCCAGGCGCTGTCCTAACCCCAGAGCTGGTTCTGGCTCCTCTCACCGCTGTTGTGTTGCACCCCATTTGCACTCTTTTCGAAACCTGCAGTTTTATTTAAATGACAAGTGTATTTTGTTTAATTTTGCACATTTCCACTGTTGTCCTTCTATTTCATTCTTAGCCTTGTCCAGTGCATTAGCCTTATCTCTGCACCTCCTCCTAACCCCACTTAATTTCTTTCTACTTAGTAGTTACAGTGATCCCTTTAGAGTGGAATCAGATTGCATTACTCTCTTCTTCAGATCTCTGCACTGACTGCTTAGCCTCTCTAGGCAGCCCAAAGGCTAAGTTTGGCCTGTATGGCCTTCCATACACCACGGGCGGCCCTTCTCTTACATTCTCTCCCTCCTTGCCTGTGCTGCAGAGCTTCAGCCCTGCCTTTCATGTTCTGTGTTGGTAGATGCAACCCTTATTAACCCTTACCGTTGAATGGCGTCCTCTGCTACATGTAGACACTTGATATTTCCTGTGTGACATCTTCTGCCACCCACAGATAACCTGCTTAGGGTTCACATCCTTGTTTAATTTGGGTGTCTTAGAAGTATTTTTTTCTTAGGAGTTTTTCCTTCCTTCCTTCCTTCCTTCCTTCCTTCCTTCCTCTCCCTCCCTCCTTTCTTTCTTTCCACTCTCTCTTTCCCTCTTTCTGTCTGTCTGTCTGCCTGTCTGTCTTTTTGAGGCAAGGTCTCACTATGCAGCCCAGGCTGGTCTCAAACTCGCAACAATCTTCCTGCCTCAGCCTCCCAAGTACTAGGATTATAGGCATGTGCCACCACACCTGGTGGTTCTTAGCAGTTTTCTTGACTATGATAATCAAATTATCAATACTCTGTCACCTATTTTACCTTTACTTTATTTATATTCATAATATTTAAACCACTGCTTGCTATTTTATGGTACATGTATTTTTTGTTATCTTGGTTTATAGATTATAAGCTACATAGGGTCACAAGGGACTTGATAACTCACTCAGTACCTAATATTTGGTAGGTACTGAGTAAGTTCCTGTTGTATAAATGTAATAAAAAAATGTCTTTGTCAGATGTGTAGGTGCATATTGTATGGGTAAGTAAAAACAAGTTTGAAGTTCTCGTACCTTATCTGTCTGGAATCTGACTTGTTAATGTAGGTGCTGAGAATCATCTCACTGAGCGCGTGCACGTGTGTGTGTGTACGTACGTAGATGTACTCTGGGTTTGAACCCATGGATTTTGGACTGAGTCTAACCCCAGCTTTTCTTTGAGACAGGGTCTTGGTGTGTTGCCCAGACTGGAATTTACAATCCTACTGCCTTGGCCTCTCTGTGTCCCTGTGCCCAGTGGAGCTGTCCTTCTGAGTTCCATTAGCTTTAGAAGTTTGTGAATCACATTTACCTTTTGTTTCAGTTACAAGCCGGTGGACCATAAACTTATTTGGCTGCCCTTAAGAGAAACATTTGAGGAACTCTTTGCCCAGACGTTTTCCAAAAAACAAAACTTTACCTTTCTGGGGCACATACAGACCTGTTATAGGCAGAAGCGGTGGCATGATCTCCTGAGATTAATGCAACATGTACACAAGTCTGCTGTTAACAAGGGAGAAAAAGAAGGTGAGGCTGGTAAGACTCGGACCCAGACTGCAGGTAGGAGGGCAGGAGGCTGGGCCTTAGCAGAACTAAGAGAAAGTTTGGGGGAAAGAATTGAAAAATACAAATTGGAGGGTCTTTAGGGTTCATGGCAGAGGTGGTCAGCATTGAAGTGTTACTGCTGCAATGATTCTGGGCGTGAGTGCACACAGATAAATGGCCGGCCACGCCAATAGGTGGGCATTGCTTAGCTGTCAGTTTGTCCTGTTTCCTCACAGAAAGCCTGCTTTTAAACAGTTAGATTCCACAACCGCGGGGTGTTTGGTAGCAAGGTTCATTTCTGTGTGCAGTCTCTTCTATACAATGGTAGTAATCTCTTCAAAGAGATTAAGGGTAAATGAATTAGCTAATTATATACATAGACATAAAAGTGAGCCCAAAATCATAGTGGCTGGTAAATAGCATTTGTAGGTTTGCCTTTTTGTTTTTACATTGTTTACAAGATGCTTAATTCTTAAAATTTTTTGTGATATATTCTTGTATAATTTTTGTGTTTTAAAGTTGTATATGCAGTATTATCACACAGAATGTAAATCCTTGCCTTTACTCTTTTGTAGGGGTACTTCTAAAAGAGAAATGGGAAGAATTTGGCCTTAGACTCAACCATGCCCAACAACAGATGAAAATGACTGAAAATTCCCTGTTATTTGCATTTGTAGAGGTATTTTGGTTTGCTTATTTAAGGAAATACAGTATTGACTTGATACAAAATACAGGTTCCTCGCAGGTTACTATAGTGTAACCTCAATTCATGAACTGGATTCTTTCCATGATTCTGCTCACAAACCGAATTGGATGAGAATGGAATCAAATTCAATGGTTAGGTTCCATTTTTACCTTATGGGGAATTTGGTGTGGTTCTCATCCAGTTAATTTGGTGTGGTTCTCATCCAGTTGGATTTGTGACCAGAATCATGAAGAGAATTGCATTTGTGAACTGAGGTACTGCTTTATTTTGTATTCTTTTTAAACATTTTTTTTAGTGTTATGGTCTTCCAAGGTTTAGAAAACACTTAAGTAATAATAGGGGGGAAGGTTTAAAGTGTCCTTTATGGTGTTTTTGAGGTTTTCATGGGCAAATTATTTTTAAAGCTACAATTGAGGCCAAGTAGTGAATTCTGTATTTCTGTGTGTGTGTGGCATGATGTCCTGAGACTTCACATAGCATGTATACAAGTTGCTGTTAATGAGGAAGGAAAAGAGATTGAAGTTGGTGAGAATGTGACCCTCCTACCAGTAGGGCAGGAGGGTGGGCCTTAATGAGCAGAGCTAGAGAAAGCTTTGGGGAAAGAATTGAAAAATACAAAGTGGAGGGTCCTAGGGTTCACGCAGAGGTGGCCAGCTTTGGAGCGTTACTGCTGCCATGCTTCGGGGCATGACCCCACACGGATAAGTGGCTGGCCATGCCGATAGGCAAGCACTGCTTTGTTACATTTCCTCCCAAAAAGCCTGTTTGTAAAGAGCTGGAGTCCATAGGCTGCAGACTAGTTATGAATGTTGGAGTGTGAGGAAGATGAGGCCCACTTGCTTTAATGTCCCATTTTTGATTCTAGGGCATGGTTACCTCCACTGCTTGCTGTCCTGTAATACTGTCTGGGGAAAGAAAACTTAAATAAATATTCATGACCTCAGTGTTTTGTTGTTTTAAAATCAGTCTGAGAGACTCTTATGCCATGCTCTTACAGACAGGAGTTTTGAGTTGATGTTTTGGTAGGGGGCAAGTTGCAGTTAACCGTATGTTCATAAATGCAGGAAGTTTAGTCATCTGTGTCTGATCCTTTAGTATGATTATTTCCAAAGTAATCAAGATACTAAGGGCTCTCAAAGTAAGGCTTATATTTTATGACTTTATAATATATGGTAGTTAATACATTTGTCCAGTTTTATTTTTCTTAGTTAAGTTTGTAGATTTTTTAAAAATTAGAATCAATATTAAAATCAAAATATAGGGCTGTTTAATAATGTAAACATCATGTTACATGATATGTCGACTAGGTGGATTGTAAGATTTTATTGCTGTCAGAAATAGAACTTCAAGCATTAACGTCAGTACACTAGCTCTGAGGAAGGATTCGTTTAATATCCTTCAGTAACTGAAAGGCCATGTGTTGCACCTCGACACATTCTTGGAGGAAACTCTTTTTGGTGTACTTAAAACTGGATTCCATGCTTTGAGTAGGTTCAGTAGCTAATTGGGTCTTTTAATACTGGATTATATTGTAAGTTGCCATTTATTTTACCCTTTATATAATGAGAGCATCTACTTTACAGTATTTTATTTCAGTCTTCACATATACTTACTTGACATTTTTGGACATTTACAAAGTTGACATGGCCTTAACTCTGCTGGCTTGCTGACAGCTTTTGAGCAGTTAAAGCATATACTCATCAAGTGGGAGAAATTTGTCCTTACTTCAGTTTTAATCTCACTTGTGTATCAGCTCTAGGTGAATGTGACTTTATTTGAAGTGTAGTCTTAACTTTTACTCATCTTTTTCTAGGGTACATTAGCTCAGGCTGTAAAGAAAGGAGAGTGGATTTTATTGGATGAGATTAATCTGGCTGCTCCTGAAACATTAGAATGTCTGAGTGGTTTGCTTGAAGGATCCTCTGGCTCCCTGGTATTGCTTGATCGAGGAGACACAGGTAGCATTTGCTTTGACTTGGAGACAAGTCTTTGGTCACTTAGATCAAAGATTGGATTCCTTAGACCTTAGATTCTTCATGTTCTTAGTGTTTGTTATTTAAGTATGTATGTATATATGTCTTTTTTTTTTCTTTTCTTTTCTTTTTTCTTTTTGAGACAAGGTCTCGCTGTGTGGTTCAAGCTGGCTTTGAACTCACTTTGTAGCCCAGGCTGGTCTTGAACTTGGGATCCTCCTACCTCAGCCTCCCGAGTGCTGGGATTACAGACATGTATCACCATGCCCAGCTTGTATGTCTTTTTGAGACAGGGTTTTGCTGTGCAGTTCAGGCTGTTCTTGAACTTGTTTTGTAGCTCAGGCTGGCCTTGAACTCC
Source organism: Dinomys branickii (assembly GCA_004027595.1). Taxonomy (NCBI): domain Eukaryota; kingdom Metazoa; phylum Chordata; class Mammalia; order Rodentia; family Dinomyidae; genus Dinomys; species Dinomys branickii. The sequence goes on along the minus strand of PVLD010013175.1, from coordinate 25,767 downwards.
TGTCTCAGCCACCTGAGTGCAGGGATTACAGGCATGTGCCACCATGCCCAGCATTGTTTTTGTTTTGGTTCTGGGGATTGATCTAGGGGCTTTGCACTGTCATATATTCCCAGCCCTTTGTTTATTTTTTATTTTGAAAGAAAGTCTCACCAAGGTGCTCAGGCAGGGCTTGAACTTGTGATCCTCCTATCTCAGCTTCCCAGAGTTCAGGGATTAAAGGTATGTGCCACTCCATCTGGAACAAATGAGATTCTTTTGATTAGATTGAGCTCCCAGTGGAATTTGTTCATTCCTTACATACTAAGTTTCTGCAAAATGATTAAACTGGTGTTTAGTGGCATACAGAGTGCAAAGAAAAATTAGGACAATTTGTCAAGCCATTTGGGTTGTGGATAATATACATACTGACAAAATAATTTTGGATCAAGAAAACTGACCAATAAATGTACATACCATACAAGTGGCAGCTTGTGGTTAAGTTTGTGTGGATCAGTCTGAAAAGTGATTTCCATGGGGTTTCAGAAAAGGGAAAGGGCGTTATGAAGAGCTAGCACCAACCTGCCTAATCCTAAGGCAGTGTTTCTTGGCCTGGCATTAGATAGTCTTTCTTGGGGACCAGTGGCTGATCAGTTAATTGTTCTAAGTGGTTGAGAATTTCTAATTTTATTTTTATAGAGCCACTGGTTCGTCATCCTGACTTTCGTTTATTTGCCTGTATGAATCCAGCTACTGATGTGGGCAAAAGAAATCTTCCACCAGGAATAAGAAATAGGTAATGTTTTTAAAGTTACCTTTCAGTATTCACTGGCAGTGTTAACATAAGCATACTTCAAAACTTTAAACACTAATGTGAACAAAGTAATTAGTTTTTTGGTATTTTATGTATGAAACATTTGGGAAAGGATACATAGCCACATTTATTGTTGGTAATCTTTTGTTTTATTGAAGGGTTTTTTTTGAGGCGGGGTCTTGCTATGTAGGCCAGGCTGGCCTTGAACTTGCAGTGATCCTTCTGCCTCAGCCTCCCGAGTGCTGGAATTAAAGGCATGTGTGGCCCAGATCTGGTGTTTCATTGAAATTTTAAAATGGTGTTAAAGTCTGTTAGATGCCTTCTCCATTAAAAAGTAATAAAACATTCATACGGAAATTTTAGAAACTATATTATTTTTGGTTGCATATTTTTTGTTACATAGTTATGATAAAAAGACCTTTTGATAGTGAAGATAACACATCTTTGTTTTGTAACTTTCCTTGAGTAAGAGTTATAGGTAGAAGTACTAATGGTATATATTTGGTTGACCAATTACATTACCTTCTATTTCATTATGGTCAGTTTGTTTCTCAGGTTAAAAGACTTGTTTTATATTACAAGTGATGAAAACAAGCTTATACTATTGTTTCGTATTTTTAATTTTATCAGCATAACTATAAATTTCCTAAAAAGTAGTTACTATGTACTAATTGTCTTACAGGTTCACAGAACTTTACATAGAAGAATTGGAAAGTAAAGAAGACCTACAAATTCTTATTGTGGACTACCTGAAAGGGTTGAGTATAAGTAAGACTACAGTGCAAGGGATCATAAAGTAAGTTCTCAGCTTACATTTATGTACCTTGTCTCTGAATGTAACAGTGTATTCCATATAGACACACATACATTTATTTTCCCTTTTTGCTTCTACCAGAGAAGACTGGTGGAAGGATTATTATTATTTTTTTTTTTTTTCCGGTACCAGGGATCGAACTCAGGACCTTGCGCTTGCCAGGCAAGCGCTTATGCCACTGAGCTATACCCCCAGCCCCGGGATTATTATTTAGATTGGATTCAAACTTGGAATCTTCTGTGAGCTTCCTGAGGTTTTCCTAAGGAAAGCACATACAGAGCTAAAAACCACCACCTATGTGAGAATATGCGACGAGTAGATAATACTTTCCCAGTTACCTCTGTATTGATAGCTCATAATTGAAATTCTTAGAGGAAATATAAATGGCTTATAGCTGGGCCTGGTGAAGCCATATGTAATTCCAGCACTCTAGGAGGCTGAGGCAGGAGGATTTTGAGTTCAAGCCCAGCCTGTGCAGTTTATTGACATAGCAAGACCTTGTATCAAAATTTTTTTAAAAAGTACTGGGGTTGTAGTTCAGTGGAAAGGCCTGGAGTGCGTTTACCCTAGGGTTAATCTGTCTTCATTAAATTTCTTTATTACTCACAGTCTACATACTAGACTTGAGAGCATGGAAGGTCCAGAAAATTGATTGAGTTGGGAATTAGTAGAATCTTACTTTGTGTCAAACAATTGAATTCTAATACTAGTTCTAGAAGGTAATGGTATCTTTCTGGGCAAATCACTTAACTTGTCTCTCTGTCCTTGAGAAAGAAGTACAATATGTAAAAAGGGAGAAATGAGATTATATTACTATTTTAGTTATCAATTTTTTTTAATTTTAAAGAGAATAAAAACTTTAAAAAAACCAAAGAAACAATACAGAATTTCGAACAATAAGGTAAGAATTCAACATCATTTTGTTTTTTAAACAAGAATTTATTGAGTGCCCCAGTGCTATGGACTTACTGTAAATAAAGACAAAATTTGGTTCTTCATACAGAGCATTAAAGCTAGAAGTGAAAATAACCATTAAATAGAGACATTTATTCAAAGAAAAATTATTGCTGGGGACACAGCTCAGCGGCACAAGTGCCTGCCTGGCAAGCGCAAGATACTGAGTTAGATTCCTGGTATTAAAAAAAAAATATTTGGGCTGGGGATATAGCTCAGTAGCATAAGTGCTTGAGGTCATGAGTTTGATTCCCGGTACCTGGGAGGGAAAATAAAAAATGAAAATTACCTTGCTAGATTCCAAAGAGGCAGGGGAAATCTCACTGGTGGCAGGAATTTGGATATCATCTGTGACACATACTTGGTTGCATTTGATCTTTCAGTTGATCATGAATTTTATGAAATTCTGAAGTGTGTGAAATCCATGTTTTAGTATGAAATGTCCTGGATCTTGTCACACTATCTGGACGTGTAAAGTGTGGTAATGATTAGTATATTCCATTGTTCATTATATCTCCTTGCTCTTTTTGTCATTACTGAGTGTACCTGTATCTACGGCTTTGAAAGCACCATGAGTTCTGTTTTTGTGAGTTCCTACCACCACTGTAGATTTTACAGGGACTTCATTTCCTCAAGTTCCAGCCGGCTGTAAAACAAGGAGTGTGGCACTTGTACATTCTTGCTGAGGATCTTCTATTCTTTTTTCTTTTTTTTTTTTTTTTTTTGAGATAAGGTCTTGCTTTGCACTTCAGGCTGGCCTTAACCTCACTTTGTAGCCCAGGCTGGTCTTGAACTTGCAGTGATCCTCCTGCCTCAGCCTCGCAATTGCTGGGATTACAGGTGTGCACCACCACGCCTGGCTTCTATTCTTTCTTTAAGAGACAAAGGTATTGTAGTTACTCTACTGGTACGTGTGTGATAGAAGGATTGTACCTTGTTTGAATGCTATGATAGAATGCATGCCTAGCATGTGCAAGGCTTTGGTTCCAGTCTCCAACACTGCCAAAAAATTAAGACATAAAAGACTGAGAAGTTTGATGTATTGGAGTTGTGTATAAACCTGACCATTTGCGCTCTATAAAAATGGCCTTTGGATCTTTTGAAGAAAAGTGGAAACAGTAATACCTTAGTTAATAAAATTGCCTAAACTTTATTTTCTTTGTAGCTTCTACACAGTTTTGCGGCGAGAGTCTGGCACCAAACTGGTGGATGGGACAGGCCACAGACCTCACTACAGCCTTCGGACTCTCTGCCGGGCTTTGCGATTTGCAGCTTCCAATCCATGCAGCAACATCCAGCGCTCACTCTATGAGGTCTTTTTTTTTTTTTTTTTTTTTTTGGTACCAGTAATCAAACTCACAACCTCACACTTGCGAGGCGGATGCTGCACCACTAAACTAAATCCCTAGCCCCAGGTCTTTCTAAAGTATACTTGAGTTAGGAGCTGGGCAGATGGGCTCACCATGGGAAGGAAGGAATGGGGATAGTTACTAGGTTTTGCTGCACTTTAGTCAGATGAACCAGCACATTAAATTCTGGAGGTCCCATGTCGTCCTCCCCATCCCTAGCTACCTTAATATTTAACAATGTTCACATTGTTCTGGGAAGTGGTACCACCCAAAAACCTTGCATTTTGTTCCTGAATTATGCTGGGGTGTTACTACAGAGGGGCTCTTTGTTTTATACATGTTTATGTTTGTTCTCTAGGGTTTTTGTTTGGGTTTCTTAACACAGCTTGACAGGCCCTCACGCCCGGTAGTTCAGAAGCTCATTTGTCAGCATATCATCTCTGGTAATGTCAAAAGTCTGCTAAAACAGGTATGCTCTTTTTGACTTGATTTGTTTAACAAAGTTTTTGAGACAAGGTCTTGCTGTGTAGTTCAAGCTGGCCTTGAACTCACTGTGTAGCACAGTCTGGCCTCAAACTCAGGGCAACCCTTCAAGTGCTAGGATTACAGGCATGCACCACTAGCCTGGTTTGGGAAATGACTTTAAATTTTACCCCATATTTACCTGTGTCTGCTCCAATTTTAAAAGCAATGTGTGACATTTTGTTTTCATTTCTTAAAGCATTTTTGTGTTCATATTTTGCTTGTGAGTTTTAAAGTTACGAGCACTCAGAACAAGGCATCATTCGTGGTAACAATTTTTCTGTCTTGCCTCTCTGGAGGAAAAGCACGTTTGTCTTTTTTTTTTTTTTTTTTAAGCACGTTTGTCTTGAGACTGTTGGTCATTTCTCAACATTTTTGTGTCTTAGCCTATCCCAGAGCCAAAAGGAGGTCGGCTTATCCAGGTTGAAGGCTACTGGATTTCAGTGGGAGATAAGGAGCCTACAATAGATGAGACATACGTTCTGACATCTTCTGTCAAGCTGAACCTGAGAGATATAGTCCGAGTAGTGTCTGCAGGGTGTGTGAGCCTTTTCTCTCTCTGTTGTGACATTTTTATGAGCATATGCATTGATGTTACTCTAATTTACCTTATATAACTTTGAAAGAACTTTGTTGCTACTCACTGACAAACTCAGCTACTACTTTCTAAAATCAATACTGTGATTCTCCCCACCTCCTATTGCCGGGTGCCAGGCATTGTTTCTAGTTGTACATTTCAGGGGGAGCAGTATGGATGTGTATACTACTTTGGCTTTCAGTGAAGTGGGTTTTGGTATTTTGCTGATGAGTACTTATCACTCATTGTTAAGTAAGTAATAGTTGTTCCACTTTCCTTTTTATAAGTAGTACGCGGAACGTTAGAATTATTTTCTTCTCTTCTTTTCTTTCTTTTTTGCAGTACAGTAAGTCCCTGCCTTACAAACAAGTTCTGTTCCAAGAGAATTGTTCGTAAGTCAGATTTACTTATAAGCCGACAAATTGAGTCTCATACAGTATACCTGTAAAAGTTTGCAACTTCAGTATTTGTAAGTTAGGGACCTACTGCACCGAGGATTGAATCTTTTTTTTTTGTTTTTTTTTTTTTTTTTTTGGCGGTACTGGGGATCGAACTCAGGACCCCGCGCTTGCTAGGCAAGCGCTTATTCCACTGAGCTGTATCCCCAGCCCCACATTTTCTTTTTTTTTTTTTTTTTGGCGGTACTGGGGATTGAACTCAGGACCCCGCGTTTGCTAGGCAGGCGCTTATTCCACTGAGCTATATCCCCAGCTCCGAAGATTGAATCTAAAGCCTGGAGCAGTGATGGTGAACCTTTCAGAGCTTTAGATGATACAAGTAGCCCACTATGGCACGTGTGCCTTAGGTTTCGTCATCTGGCCTAGAGTGTGCTAATCAAGTGTTCTTCTGCTGAGCTGCAATACTAGCTGTTTTTATTCTTTGCATTTTTTAAAAAATTTAGAGATAGGTTGTCTAGCTGAATATGGGATCCTCTGTTTTGACTTTTCTACTAGCTGGGATTCTAGATTGTGTCAGCATACCCAGTTTTGCTTTATTTGTTTTGAAGCATGGTCTTGAAGTCCTCCTGCCTTAACAGTCCCCCTCGCTCCGCTCTGCTCCACCGTAATTCCTCAGTATTTACTGAGGAGCAATTTTTACGTAAGAACCTTTCAGTGATCTTTTCAGCTGGTCAGGGTGGCATGTGTTTGTAGTTCTAGGTACTTAGGCTGGAGCAGGAGGATTGCAAGTTCAAAGCCAGCCTGGATAACATAGTGACACCTTGCCCTCTCAACTCCAAACCAGGAAGTTCTTTTATGGTGATATTTTTTTTTTTTTTTTTTTTTTTTTTTTTTGCGGTACTGGGGATCGAACTCAGGACCCTGCGCTTGCTAGGCAAGCGCTTATTCCACTGAGCTATATCCCCAGCCCCTATGGTGATATTAAATGATGTAAATAGGCATTCATTATTCTGTGCTTTGGTAGTGTAGTACTGGGGGTAGGACCTAGGGTCTTTGTATTGAGCTATGCCCCAGCCGTTTTTTTGTTTGTTTTTATTGTTTTAAATTTTGAGGCAAGGTCTGGTAAAGTTGTCCACACTATTTAATTTGCAGTCCTCCTTTTTCAACCTCCCAGAATATCTGTTATCCTTTTTAGCATTGCTTGTATGAGTTCTACTTTCTTTTTCCTCTTGCCCTGCTCCCTTTCCCTCTCCTTAACTACTTTATTATCTGATGATATTTTTCAGAACCTATCCAGTGCTGATTCAAGGAGAGACATCAGTTGGTAAAACAAGCCTGATCCGGTGGCTGGCTGCAGCTACTGGCAACTACTGCATGCGTATAAACAATCATGAACATACGGATATTCAGGAGTACATTGGCTGCTACACATCCAACTCCTCAGGGAAGCTTGTCTTTAAAGAAGGTAGAGTTCTCTTTTAGACCTAATTTCCTAAATAATAGTTTTCGTTCTTCTCAAATGGGGCTCATTGACCTCTGTCTCTGAATTGCAGATGGGGTGATGCTTATGAGGAGCTAGTTTCCTTTGGATCCCACTAATGTTGCTGTCATGGTATACAGGACTATGGCTAGATTTTGAAGAAAGCATTTGAGCTACTGCTTCATTTCCTAGGGATTTGAAGAATGGAATGAGACTTAGGTTGAGAGTAGATTAGAACATTTGATGATTTAATGAAATCAGCTTTCAGGGAAAAATTATGTTGGAAAAGAGGTATTTATAAGCCATGGCTCTTCCTCCATGGGTAAAAGGAAAGATATTTTTAATTGATAATTGTATTTTCTCTAAATGTGTATGTCACAAGTTGCTGGGGCATATTAATTTGCTTTGAAATTTAATGATGTAAGATTTGCTGATTTGTGCATACATTTTAAAGTATTGGAATGATTTATACACTTAATTTTCAGTGTTCACTTCCTCCTAGGTGTTCTTATTGATGCTATGAGAAAAGGCTACTGGATTATCTTAGATGAATTAAATTTGGCTCCTACTGATGTATTAGAGGCCCTGAACAGACTCTTAGATGATAATCGTGAATTGCTCATAACAGAAACACAGGAAGTTGTTAAAGCTCACCCTCGGTTCATGCTTTTTGCTACCCAGAATCCCCCAGGGCTTTATGGAGGCAGAAAGGTACATATCCTGGTTCCCTTTCTTCTGTTCATTATCATACCAAACAAGTTTTTTTTTTTTTTTTAGCAGAAATGAGACGTTTTTACCTCTATTGAGTTTTTCATTATGTGTTGAACAGCAGGTGCTTTAGTTTATGAATAGACAAAAGTCCATGGTCACCGTGTTCTTCTATGCATTTCCAGGTGCTTTCTAGAGCCTTCAGGAACAGGTTTGTGGAATTGCACTTTGATGAACTGCCTAGTCCTGAGCTGGAAACAATTTTGCACAAGCGGTGTAGTTTGCCACCCTCCTATTGCACCAAATTGGTTAAAGTAATGCTGGACCTTCAGGTATTTTATATCTTTCTTACTGTACGTAGTTGCAGATGGAATGTGTTGATTTGGTGATGCAAATTTTACAGCTTGTTTGGGTAAAAATGAGCCTTTCATTTATTTTTAGAGAGTAACATTTTTTTTTTTTTTTAAATATAGGATCTCCCTATATAGCACAGGCTGGCCTTGAACTCATGGCAATCCTCCTGCGTCAGCCACCCAAGTGCTGGGATGACAGGCATGTGCCACCACCCTTGGCTTCTTTTTAGTTTTTGAGACAGGGTCTCAGTATGTATATAGTTCAGGCTGACCTTGAACTTACTATGTAGCCTAGGCTGGTCTCGGAACTCAGCATTCCTTCAGTGTCAGCCTCCTGAGATTGTAAGTGTGTGCTACCACACCTGGCCTAGGGTCTTATTTTTAAAATACATTCTATTACTACCCAGCTTTTGTTTTTTTGTTTTATTGTGTTGGTGGGAGTGAGCCTATGTCTGTGTGCATGCTAAGCATGTGCTCTACTACTGGACTGAGTCCCCAGTGTTCAGTTCTTTTGTTTAAGCAGCAATTTTACATCATAAAAATGTTTTCTGATGTTTATATATGATGACAGTTCCCTATTTATATATAGTTTGGCATATATTGCTTAGGGTAAAATTTGGCATGTGCAAAAGCACAATTTTTGTATTTTAAATGAATATAATATTGGTTATTTTCATACTTGCATAATTTGAATGAACACAACAAAGAATCTCTTTCGTATGGTTTTCCCTGTCATCTTCAAATCTTCGTTTTGTTTTTTTAATTTGATTTTGCAAGCATTTGGATTTATAGTTCTGTACCACAGTACCCAACTCCCTTGATTTTGCTTTTTAAAAAAAGACATTTTATAGTTATAAGTGTATAGTTGTAAGTGTTCTTTGCTTATAAGTATACGTTGTTAAATTACTTTCCAGAAGGTAAGAAGGATTAATTCTCTTAGTATTCTGGTCCCATATTGAGGAGCTAATGTTCCTGGATCTTTGATGCCATATGTATTATTACTTACCTCGTCTACATGGTGTATGAGTTGAAATACTGTTATTTATATTCGTATTTACATATCAGTTTGAATATTTTTCTTCATATGATTAATGTTTTTGTTTTTGCAAAACGTATTTAGTAGAATGAAATTTTATTGTGTGCTTAAATTTGTTAGAAACTTTTTTACTATATGGTTACTGTTAAACATAAGCAATGCCCTTTCTCATTTGGTTTGATACTTCAATAGTCCTACCGCAGAAGTTCTTCAGTTTTTGCTGGAAAGCAGGGCTTCATCACTCTTCGTGATCTATTCCGATGGGCTGAACGATACAGGTTGGCGGAGCAGACTGAGAAAGAGTATGACTGGCTACAGCATTTAGCCAATGATGGTATGTTTTCAAAGTGTAAAGTTATGTTAAATAGTCAATAGTTCTGGGGGTGTGTGTGTGTGTGTGTGTGCGTGCGTGCGTGCGTGCGTGCGTGTTTCTGAGAACTGAACTCAGGACCTTGTGTTTGCCAGGCAGGCACTTATACACTGAGCTATATCCCCGGGCCCAAATGTCATAGTTTTTGTTAAAACAAATCTCATCTAAATTGTGGTTGATAGACACATTTTCCTAGGTACTGGGAAAGCACCCTGTCTCCGTTAGTTCTTCAGTACTTTTTTAAGGGATCTGATTCTTGCAGGTGATTGTGTGGCGATGTGTCAGTTACTAAGCTTTTATACTCCTCAGATGTTCACATGTAGGAGTCTCAGTGTGGCCACAGCCCCTTCGGGAGTTCAGGTGGGTGGTTGCTGGTACCTTGATGGGTCATTAGTTTGTAATATGTGACCACACATAGTCCATACTCAGGTTTGGTCATTTGGGTTTAATTCACGGGAATAATTTATACGTTATTCTCCCTTAGTAGCATAGAAAGCATTTTGGAATCTTCTGATCTGAAAACATAGATAAGTCATTAATAGTATATTTTAATAAGTGAATAAATAGAATGATTCCATGAACATTCTGTTTTTTGTCTGTTTAAGCCATATTTCCTCCCTCTTTTTAAAAAATTTTTCTGTCATTCTGCTGACTGAATACCAGGGCCTTGCCTGTTCTCTACCATTAAACTACATCCCCTGCTGTTTTATTTTCTCTTCTTACTGGTAAAGAATAGAGAAAGAGGAATATAATTTTAAAACTTTGTACTGGGATAAAATATATATAAGGCATTTTTATATATGTATATACCATCCAAATCTCCACCTCCGCTGAGATTTAGAGTAGTTCCAAATCTTAGAAGGTTTCTTATCTCATATGAATGGAGATAACCATTACTCTGATGTGTCACACTGATTGATTTTTGTTGTGGATAAGATTCATCTAAAAGGAATCATACACTATACATTCTTCTGGGTATGACTTTTTCACTCAAGCTGATGTGACATTTAGCTATATTGTTATGTTTGTCGAGATTTCATTATTTTTGTTAGAGATAATAGTTTATCCTTTCTCTTATTCATAGTTACTTGGATCATTTCATTTCTTAGCTGTTATAAATAAAGGTGCTTTGAACATCCCTTTGTATATCTTGTGAAACACATACGTTAATTTTCTGTTTTGGGCTCCTACAGGTCATATTGCTGGGGCTGGAGTAGGGTCTCCCAGCTTTTCAAACTAGTTAAGATTTCCTGTCCAGCAGCATGTGAAGAGTTGCTGCTCTTCATGTTCTGAGCATGCGGCAGTACTATCACTGTACATTTGATGGCTCTTTTTTTTTCAATCCTTAGGTTTTATGCTTCTGGCAGGCCGAGTCCGGAAGCAAGAAGAGGTTGATGTAATTCAAGAAGTCCTTGAAAAACATTTCAAGAAAAAATTGTGTCCTCAATATCTCTTCTCTAAGGAAAATGTTCTAAAATTCCTGGGTGAGTGGATCAAAAGCACCAGCGGAATATGTGTAAAGTTGTATTGTTGGAACCTAAATACTTATTTCACCTTGGATAGGTAAATTGTCCACCCAGATAGCTACATTGGAGCCTAATAAGTTCAGCCATATCGTGTGGACTGAAGGCATGCGAAGACTGGCAGTCTTGGTGGGAAGGGCATTGGAATTTGGTGAACCAGTCCTGCTGGTTGGAGACACTGGGTAAAGTCCTGCGACAATAACTCATCAAGAGATTTGTTTGATTCCATGTGATTATTTGAGTTACCTATGATGACTTACTATGAAACTTAAGTGATTTCATTTTCTCCCTCTTTTTTTTTTTTTGCTTGAAGGGTCAAGGTCTGTTGTTTCTATTACCTTTAGACTCCTTATTTGTGGAAATTTTGTCATTGTCGCTGGGGGCTGCCTTTGTCTAATTCTTTTAAATAGAAGATTGATCTGATAAGTGTGTATGGAGGAGAACAGTGGAGAAACTAGTTTTGCCTCAAAGTCTAAGGATTAGGTATCTGTCTCCCTCACTCCTTTCCTCCCTCGGTTGGTATACTTAGGAAAGGATGGGATTTATTTAGTACCTGGGTAAAGAATATGGCAGGGCATTAGTATTTTGGAGAGGAACACTGTGAGCCTGAGGTACAGAGCTCCTGCATTGGCCAACAGTGTCTGTTGTCACAGTGACCTCACCATGGCTATCTCCTTTTGCTTTGGGGGTGTTTGTGCATGTGCATTCGGAACACATACTCCTTATTAATCTCCTATATATTTTTAATAGGTGTGGGAAAACTACAATTTGCCAGATATTTGCAGCGTTAGCAAATCAGAAATTATACTCAGTCAATTGCCATTTAAACATGGAGACATCAGACTTCCTGGGAGGGCTACGGCCAGTGAGACAGAGGCCAAATGACAAGGTTTGTCTATTAACAAATGTTGATATGTACAGAGAACTTCAGGTACATGAGTTAGGTCTGGGGTTTTGTGGTAGAGTTTCTGTACCCAAGTTCTGTCTTGATAAGTACAGTACATGTACAGAGTCCACCACAAAAAAATGCATATATCAAGCAAAGAAAAACATATATAAATATTTTAATACTAAATTTATTGAGACATTATAAGATTAATTTACAAAGAGTACTCAAAGTGTTGTCTATTAATTTGTAGACACTAGTACAGCAAACAGAGCTGAAATGTGTGTACATTTTTTGGTGGATTCTGTATTTCTTGAGATTTTTATTGGTATTTATAAGGGGCCTGGTTGTCAGTTTTTGTCTGCTATTCTCTTACTTCTTGCAGAGTTAGCATTTACCCCAGCATCTATCACGTAGCTATGTGTACATTGTCTTTTGAAGCTACTGACTCGCTCATTCTCCCCACTTCTTTGCCAATTATAGGAAGAAATGGATACATCAAGACTCTTTGAGTGGCATGATGGGCCTCTGGTTCTTGCCATGAAAGAAGACAGCTTTTTCCTTTTGGATGAGATCTCATTGGCTGATGACTCTGTCCTGGAAAGACTCAACAGGTACATGTGGGAGAGACTTGCCTGGTGTGTGATGTTTTTCTTGGCCTGGTTTTTACAGCTGTTCAGTCCTTATGGGTGCAAGGTAAATGTCTGGAAAGTTGATGAGTCATAACTTCTGGCTATAGCACTCGAGTCCCTTTAGGAAATTTTGTTTTTATTATTTAATTAGCTTTTAATAGCCAGAAATAGCGATACGGCAAGACTAAAACAAATGAGCCTAAGTTAAAAAAATTTTTTAAGGCAACATATGCACATATTTTGTTAAGGTTTTAAAAGAACTAGCATCATAATTCTAGGTCTTATGGTTATGAGTCATCTCAGTATCTCAAACTAATACTAGTCTTGATGTAGTAACACCAATTGTTTTTCTCTTTATTGAGGTTAATTTGTATATCATAAAATGTCCCCATTTTAAATGTCTACAGTGATGCCTTGGTTGCTTATTGAGTGGCTCAAAGCTCAGACTCCCCACTATTAGAATAGCAAAGCTTGAATAAAAGTCTGCTAAGTGTTCAAAAAGTTGCTTGATTTTAATCTAATCAAAATCCAACTTGAAAAGTCCTGTACTGGCCCAAAGTGAGTCACACATCGTTTCTTGGTGTGGACACCCCAGTGCTGACACAAAGGGTGATGCTTCATTCTAAGTGCTGTGCTTGACAACATATGGTATAATGCTTGCGTTAGTGTGCTAAAGTATTCATCATTGTGCTTTTTTTCTTGCTTTATTTGCATAAAGTATGGTAATCATGGCTCCAAAGAAAATAAGTGGTGCCAGCAATAAAGCTAAGAGGAAAACTATGAGGAAAGAATAGAGTTAAAGAAAGAAATCATTGTGAAATTTGTTAAAATTCTGGAAAAACAAATTTATAAGTTTTGGGCCTGAGATCTAGTTATTTGGCTTTGTATTATTTTTATGGGAAAAATGTCTGCAGTTCTTCAACTTTCCTGTGTTCGAACATACATTTAGAACAAAGTGAGTGACAACTAGAGGTATCACTGTATTTCAACGATAGTAAATTTCCTAAGTTTATAATCTAGTTTTACATTTCCATAATTCAGTAGGATTCCTTGAGCACGTTATACCTAATTTCTGCGTCTATCCCAATGAGGCAACTGTAATCTACTTTCTTTGCCTAGAGATTGATCTTTTCAGAATTTTCCCTGTAGTCTCTTCTCTCACTTTGTATCAGTGTTTTGAGATTGGTTTGTATTGCAGCATATATCATTAGTTGTTTCTTTTTCATTTCTAATAGTGGTAGATATACCCCACATTTTGTTTAATCTATGCACTATTTAATGGTTTTGAGTTGTTTGCACTTTTTTGATCATTATGAATAATGTCATGAACATTTGCATGGCAAATACCTATTATTAAGAGAAGTGATAACTAGGGCATATGTGGAAAAAGGAGTTGTTTTTCTCTTGATCAGAAATATGTTCCACTACACAGAAATTAGAGGATAGTGAGTCATATAAAAATTTGTGATAGGAAAACATTAACTAAAGTGAAAGGTCCGTGAAAGAGAAAATGAAATTTCAAGAATGGCAAAGACTATAATAGAACATATAAACATTTTCTAATTTTTCCCAATTTTTCTTCTAGTGTCCTTGAAGTAGAAAAGTCCCTGGTACTAGCGGAAAAGAGCAGCTCAGAGGACAAGGATAGTGAGGTAGAACTGTTGACTGCTGGGAAAAAGTTTCGTATCTTAGCAACCATGAACCCTGGTGGCGACTTTGGAAAAAAAGAGGTAAAAGTGCTTTATGAAGCATAATTTCTTTGTAGTTTTTTAAAAAATATTTTTATTTATTTCTTTATTTTTAAGACAAGAGTCTCACTTTGTAGTGTACGCTGACTTCAGACTCATAGCAGTTCTCTCGCTTCAGGGTCCTGAGTGCTGGGATTATAGATATGAGCCACCAGGCCTGCTTCTTTTTCTAGTTTTTATGTCGGCTTACTGACATAAAATGTATATGATACTGGATAATACATAAAATCCAAAATACAGAATAATTACATTGAAAAATCTGACAGATACTTTTTCCTATTTGACATCTCACTTTGTTTATGTGCCTGAAATGCTGCTGTTTCCTTTTGCCTAGCCCTTTGCTTAGGTTACCTAAACAAATGCTCTCAAGAACTACCTGCAAAATTTATTATTCTAGTTTTATGGTTAAGAAAAGTTGGAACTACAATGTAACACATTCACAATGGTGCTGTAATTTATGTATCTCACTGCTGGGTAACTCAAACCATCGGCGGTACTGTCCTGTGCGTGACTATAACACTTCTACTGCCAGTGGTACAAGTTGTCTGTATACACAGACATGCATATACCACACCGATGGGTCAAGCCAGTGAGAACTTGTTAAATCTATGCTCTTGAAGTCGAAGTCTATATTCCTAAAATCAGCCTGGTTTAATGAGTGATATTTAGAATGACAAAAAAAAATCTAAGCCAGAAAACTTGTAGCTTTGCATGGGTAGTGTATCTGTTCTCTTCAGGGTTATGTAAGTCACTGTTGGCCACATTCCTTCAGTTCAGATATAGCTAGGAACCAAAAAACTTATGGCTCTCAAGCTGGCAAAACCTTTCAGTGGAGAAGCCAGCGTTACACTGATCTCAGTCTGGTAAGTTAATGAAAAAAGACAGTGTGGTGATAATAGGTTTGGGATGTTCAGAAGAAACATAGATTGATCGTGAAGATAGTTAAGACTTTGGTAACTTTGTGGCTGCATAAAATGTGAACATGATATTTAGGACTAATTTTCTTCAGTACTATTAGAAAAAAGGATATATATCTTTGTGCCTCAAGAAATGCCTTGAAGAGAAGAATAAAACTCAAAAATTAAAAACTGGCTTAACAAGTGGGAGTACCACAAAGATCTGATTTTAAGATTACTTATGTTGTTAATTTGCCTGTCAGGTTAGCTTAAGTTTTTCTTAAGATGAAGGTTGCCAGTGTTTACCTAAGGGAAGCTACCCTTTGTTTTTACGCGCCTGACAAACAGAACATGTAAGATCCTAAACACAAGAGGACTGGTGAGAATAAGAAACACACGTTCACATGTTCTTTAAAAGCTGCCTTTGAAACAGGCATTGTTCCTGGTCCTTCTGTAGTAGACCAGATAGCTGATTGCCAAGAGGAAAAAAAGTAGTTGTCAAAGTAGTAATTATACATGTATGGCTTTGCAAATGTTTGTAAACAGGGTGACTGACCTTTGGGAAGGGTAAGAGGAATCAAAAGAGGGCAAATGCCCCAAGACTAGAAAAGCTGAACAATTCTTTGTTATAAAAGAGGTGAAATATGTTGTCTTGGTTACTTTTCTCTGGTTGCTGAGGCAAAATACCCAGCACCCAAGATGAAGGAAGGAAAAGCTTATTTGGCTTACAATTTGTGGAAGTTTCAGTCCATAGTTGGCTGGCTCAGAGGCAGAGTCGCACATAGCAGAGGGCAGACTTTCATGACGGCAGAACACAGCAAAAACAACCAGAGCAAAAGGGAGGAATGGCTGCAAGCAGCCTCTTTCCCTCTGTTACACTGTAAACAGGCTACCCCCACCCAGGGGCCCTGTAGCACTCCCATAATCTCCATGCCCTCTTCTTCCACAGGCTCAGGATGTATACAAAGTAAGCACCCTGGCTTCCTAATGAGTCACTCAGCCAAACCTCTAGACTCACCAGTTTGATGCAATGTATCAACCATGACATATGTTCTTCCTTATAATTTCATTTCCATTGAGCCACATGAAAGTTTTTTTTCCTGTACTTCAAATATTGCTTTGGGAAGTTTCTTTATGTAATTGAAATAGAGTAAAGGTAATGGAAAAGGAAAAATCTTTGCTGAAAGAGTTCACAGGAGTCCTGCTTGACTTACTTACTGTATGTAAGACCCTGACGTCCAGTCCCACATGCATAAGGAATGATGAAATGCTGACATGAGGTAACTAAGAGGCATCTAGTGTTTGCTGAATTCATAGCCAGTGTTCTTTCAAAGCACTTGTTTTACAGTTTTCTTTATAGGGTTTAAGTTTGTGTTTCTTGCAGCTGTCACCTGCCTTAAGAAACCGGTTTACAGAAATATGGTGCCCTCAAAGCACAAGACGTGAGGATTTAATTCAAATAATAAATCATAATCTTCATCCAGGATTGTCTCTAGGCAAAACAGATCATAAAGGTGAGTTTGTAGGAGTGGGTTGAAGTGTACTGGGAGTGAGAGGTGTATTACAGGATATAGCAGTGTATGTATGTTAGAAGGGTAAGAGAGACAGAAATAGGAGCAAAAGAGATCTAAAGAAAATACGGTACTAGCCTGTTCATATTTTAAGTAGTAAAGTTTCTTTTATTTTAATCATTACAACCTTGAGAAAAACTTGTAGAATTAAACTGCATGTTTTTAGTTGCTAGCAACTACTTTATTATTCTTTCACTAAATTTTATTTGTTTTCCTTTTATTATAAAAACTTTCAAAGAATAAAATAAAACATTTCTTTGTACTTATAACCTATATCTAGCGATTCTTTTCCTTTTCCCTTTTTTTTTAGTGCAGTAGTGCCGTATGTATTGATTACATTAATCCTAGGGTGTTGGTATGTGTACATAGTCTTAAAAGATTCAGCAGTTCTTTAAATATCCAGTGAGAAAATACTTAATATATGGGCTTATGTTGGGTTGATGTATGTATATTTATTTTAGATGTAGTGCCCCTCTCTCTCTACTATATATATTATAAAATCATTTTTTCTTCCATTCTTAATATAAAACCATACTTCTTTGAGATTGAAATTCATGGATGTGTTCAACTTTTTAAAGTGTGCTAAAGTATAATTTCAAAACTTGGTAGGTTAGCTGGGAGGTGGGGGTTAGAGAGGACCTGCATGGAACCTGTTCTCACTGGCACTGTTTCTGAAAAGACTGACTCTGTAGTCGTCCGAGGACTTCAGTCAGGGGGCCCACACTGAACTGCCACCTTTTGAACAGGTAAAGTTTCCCTTTGTCTTGTTAAGTGTGACACTTTCTCCTTAGTCCCTGTCAGTGTGACAGTCATCTAGTGGCATAAGAATTGCCTAAGCTTGTGGCTGTCAGACTTACCCAGAGAGTTTATTGAAATACAGCCTATTGGGCCCAGCATATGTTGTTTCTGATTTTGTAGGTTTGGGGTGAAGCTCGATAATTTGCCCAAGAAGTTCCTTGATGGTGCCATAATAGGCAGTCCAGGGACTGCAGTCACAAGCACCAACTTACGGGTTTGTGTGCTGTTTCCATTGTGTGTTTATTGCGAGAATTAAGTGAAAAGAGAAGAGGTAGACAGTAATTGTTAAACAAGTACAGTCTTAGGTTCTGTGTTGGGCTGGACCAGGAAGTAATCTGTAAAACTCATAGACTGCTGTTTCACTGCCATCCTTCTTCCATTACCACTATGCTTCGTGCTTAATCAGAATGAACAATCCATAGGTCAGTAAGCAGAGGAGCCCAGGAGACTTTTTCTAGGTCCCCTCCGCTTGTCCTTAGGGAGCTTATTGACTTCCAGACTGCATAGCAGTACATTGCCCCTATAGTAATGATGGCAAACCTTTTAGAACTGAGTGCTCAAAGAAATTAAAATAAGACAAAACAAAACAACAGCAACAGAAAAAACTAAGTGCCCAAGCTGCAACCCACAATCTACTTATTTATTGTGATGTGCCAACATTGCAATTAAACCTGAATACTGAGATTTTAGTTTAGAAAAAATGATTTCACATTAACATCTTTTGTCTTAAAAGAAAAACAAAGAACACATGTGTCGTAGGTTTGCCACCATTGCTCTGGAGGCATTAGAGACATTGAGGGAGCATGGAGAGTAGGGAACATGTGGCTTAATAATTTGCAGCAGTTTTATCATCTGGGAATGGATCAAGAAGAATTGATATCACACACATGTGCACATGTATGCACCCATCCCAAACTGTGAGACAAGTAACAGGCTCAGACCTTTTCGTTTCTGGTGAACAGCTTCTGGATAGGGCACAAGCTGTGTCTCTTTTGGCTCCCTGCCCTGGTCTGCACCACTTGATCCTGCTCTGCATGGTCCCTTGGGCTTGAGTCTTGCTCTCTTGAGGTCCTTTGTCCAGCTGACCCTGTGTTCTGCAAATGAGCAGTTATGGGGAGAGTGGGTTACGGATCACCACAAACTGGAGATAGCTCAGACAGGACTGAGACTCAGATACTCCAAGGCGAGGTCCCAGGTAGTCAGATTTCTGTAGGAGAACTGATCATCACAGACAAGGTCGTAGCAGAAAAAGTCCAGGAATCTGTTGGTATTTTACTACTATTCCAGGAGTCCTGCCATCTAGCTGGCTACCTATCCTGCTGTCAGAAGAGAGCAGGAAATGTCACCCTCAGTCCGAAGATGCTTGAGGAGAATGTCGTACTTAAACCTCACCCACTGGAAAGCTCCGCTGGGAGAAGCTGACTCTATGTGGGTCCTGGCTACTCATCTTAGGCTTCTTCCTGTTTCTACTCTGTAGCCTTCTCTGCTGTGTCATTTCTCTGTGCTTCTTTCCATCCTGGGAATCTCATTGTGATTTTGAGCGCTGGCCTAGTTTCTGTCTTCTTCTCAGGTACGAATCAACTTCATGGACCTTGTCTGTAAGTTAGAAAAGCTGCAGCTTGGAGGAAGATGAGGACATTTTTCCTTGGGGAGATGGAGATTTGGGGTTTTTTTGTAATTAATACTCTTCTAACCAATTTCTAGTATGGCCTTAAGGTTGTTGCTTTATAATCTGTCTTATAGCTGTGCTTATTCTTTCTACTTTTCTTTTTAAAACATTCTTTGGTATCCATACTTTTTAGATAAAGTGCTGTAGTAAGCTTGATTGACATTGCTTTGAATGTGTATATGTAATTTAAGCAATATTGTCTTTATACCCAGATAAAAATGGTAATTATTTTTATGGGGGCATTTTATTTTGTTACTTTTTTAAGTCTGACTTTTAAAATTAATACATATTGGTTAAACGTATTGATCATATTCATCATAGGGAATTTGTACCTCTACATAATATGTCTTAATTCTTCTCCCCCCTTCCTTTCCTATTTCCATGTATTCATGTACAGAGCTGACTACAGTTTTCCTACTCCCTTCAACTGGCTTTAAGCAATACAAATTGGTCCAGTAGAGGTGCTGATGTGTAGTCTTTAAAGCTAGGCAGACAGGGCAATGTTTCCCTACCCCAACCCCCTAGCTCCCAAATAAACGTGTGAGCCAGGATGGGGCGGAATGGAGAGCCGTGCTCCACACTGTTGACTGGGATCGAGCCTCAAGATAAAGACTCTGATTTCCAAGATAAAGGCTGTGACTTCCAAGATAAAGGCTATGACTTCCAGAGCTGAGGCACTGACCCCAGAACACTAGATACTACCTCAGTTGTGCTACGCAGATTACTCTTTCTGCGTATCCTGCTCTCTGCATAGGGCAGAGGTGATTTCAGGCCTCCTTCCTAGCCCAGCTAGCTCATAGCACTCACACATACTTCCTGCCATTCTCACAGTGACTCATCCTCAAGCCACACCCTTCTTCACAAGTTAATAAAACCTGGGTTTGGCCCTGGGTTGAGGCCTTTGTTCAGTTAAGCCATCATCATAACTGGACTTCGGACCTCTTGACCTCCCCAAAACTACAAATATGCCTTAATGTCTTTATTCTCACCATGGGTTACACTGGAAGTGGTAGATTGTAATTAACTTGCCAGAATTCTGATAACTTTTCCAAGTATAAACTTCTTGGGCCATGACAAAGACCAGGAAGGTCTCTGTATATATACTCTGTTGTGTGAGAAGATTTTTGGCTGTAATTTTTTTTTCCCCCCATACTGGGGATCAAACTCAGGACCTTGCACTTGCCAGGTAGGTACTTATTTCACTGAGTTATATCCCCAGCTCTAGGCTATAATTCTAAAATTCTTGTTTTTATATAGATGGGGTGCCATTCATGAGTCCCTTGGCAATATGATAAAAACTATGAATCCCCTTTAGCAAACAATATGTACTCATAAAATTTTACATATAAGCCAAGGAGCATAGACCCCTTGTTGTCCATGTTTAGTTGCTAGGTAGTGAAGTCATGTTCTGGGATGGTTCTAGAAGGTTATGTCCCAGCATATAAGAAGCAAATATACGCTTATATCTTAGGAGCTGACATAGCTGAGGTGATGCTGGATTTCACTGACTGGTTGACCCACCAGGAGTTTGGCCGAAAATGTGTAGTCAGTATCAGAGATATCCTGTCATGGGTGAACTTCATGAACAGAATGAGTGAGGAAGCTGCTGTGAAAAGACCAGAGACGATCTCCACCGTGACATCTTTTGTCCACGCTGCATGCCTGGTGTACATAGATGGAATTGGTTCAGGTATGTTGTCTCTTAGCTGTTAGGAACAAAGGGTAGAGGGTAGAATAGAGTGGAAAGAAGAATAAACCTGGGCTTCTGACCTGGGCATTTTGTAGAATCACTTAATCAAACATTTCAAAACCCAGAACAGCTTTCTTTTTTTTGAAAGAGGTGATGCTTTTGAAAGGTGGGCCAGGCAATAGAGGTGAAGTAGCGATGACAAGTAAATCGACAGTTGGAAACGACCTTATGCCTGAAGCACTAGGTAATCCATAATGGGAATGGTCATTTTAGTTAGTAGTCAGAATCCTGTAGTTTGTTTGGTTTTAAATTGAATGTAATTTCATAAAATGTACTATGTATTGAAAGTTCAGTTTTTCAGGCATGAACATTAGAAATGTAGGCCAAAATGCTCAATATTTCCATATTGAGCCTTTTAGATTGGATTGTCACTGAGTGATGTACTTTACTGATGATGCATAAACTGGGGATGGGCAAGTCAGGCTTATTTCATAGGGTGCTTCCATTGGGAATTGTATTTAGCTATAATTCTGCTGTGGCATCTTTTCCCCATGTGGTAGAGCTGCCCAGCAGTTTTAAGTTTGGTGTTGTGCTTGTTCCCTGATGCAGTGATTCTCTTTTAGGAGTAACTTCTTCTGGGTTTGGTACAGCCCTCTTGGCTCGAGATGAATGTCTGAAATTCCTAATAAAGAAAATTTCCAAGATAGTCCGACTTACAGAAAGTCAGAAAAATGAATTGAAGATATATGATAGACTCAAGGCCAAAGAATTCACTGGGATTGATAACCTTTGGGGAATTCATCCATTTTTTATATCGAGGGGTAAGTGACTCAAAATAAATTATTCTCATACTATAAATCATAGATGTTTTACTTTTAATATGCTATAGTCAAGATTATCTTTGAACTAGTATCTAATTCAGAATCTGATTTCATATACCCATAGTTATGTGAATGGTTATAAATATATAACTGGTGTGTAAAAACATGGGAAATACAGACACAACCTGTAAAGAGTTATCTTGTGAAAATGCACTTGCTACCCACACAGTTTGGTAAAGCTGTAAAACTAAAATCAGTAAATTCTTAAGTTGCCTGCACAGGCCTGTTCAGCCCATAATATGTGTTAACCATAGAACCTCTTTGCCCCTTAGAAAAACAGGATAACGAACTCCTGAGGACTGATACAGTGTCATTCAGCTCCCTGTCTTTGGCATCTGCTATGTAGCCCAGAAGTCATTGGTACTCAGAAAATGCCTGTTGATTGAGTGAATGGGTGAATGAATGATTAAATGGGAGATACTGGTTTGAGGAGACAACTGGTTTGAGTTTTAACATTGACTCTCCCAGCTAGGTTACCTCTGCCATTGATTCATTGATGTTTTTGTGGTGGTAGGGATTGAACCCCAAGCCTTGCATGTACTGGGCAATGCTCTATCACCGCGCCTTCTGCCAAATATTTAAATGAGGAATTTAGATTGCATAGCTTCTGAGGCACTCTTAATTTTTCACATTAATGATTCTGTAGCAGGGTCATCTGTTTTCTACTCCCTTCCTTTCTACGTTAATAATCATCGAGTGCTGAAATACACAGAGGTATAGTAGCAATTAATTGAGGTTCAGTGGTGAACTGAGAGATACCTGACCGTGAACAGTGCCCTCTTCTCTCTCCTCAGAGGTCATTTTTCTTTAATAGTACTTTTTTGATTTTTTGAGTCAGGGTCTTGCTATGTAGTTCAGGCTGCCTTGAACTTACTGTGTAGCCTTGAACTCGTGCTGATCCCATGCCTCAGCCTCCCGAGTGCTGGCATTACAAGTATGTGCCACTATACCTGGCTAACAGTGCTTTC
Organism: Dinomys branickii; assembly: GCA_004027595.1. NCBI lineage: Eukaryota > Metazoa > Chordata > Mammalia > Rodentia > Dinomyidae > Dinomys > Dinomys branickii. The sequence goes on along the minus strand of PVLD010013175.1, from coordinate 3,154 downwards.
TTCATCCCTGATGGGCACTCATAAGATAACTATTAGATCCCTTCCTTACACTATTGTCATGATAGTCAGTGCTCCTGTGTAGTAGCTTTATGGCAGCGGCCAGGGACTGGGTGGTCCTTGCTTTTGCTTGCAAGAGTGAGGCAACATGTTTTCCTTGCTCCTCATCCCCAAACTGGTATACTAAAAGGTTTTAAAAAAGAACTTAGTAGCATAAGTGTTAAGCTCTAGAAGAACATTATTGTCTAGAAGACTTGAATAACTTTTTAAGAATTGAGACTATTTTGCATTGTCTTGATGTCCTAAAAACCTTAGAACCATGTGGTTATGCTTGGCTTTTAGAAAAATACCTGTTTATAAAGATGAATTGTACAAGTACACGTAGTATGCTAGGTGTAGGTTTTGAAAGGAGTTTTATGTTTGCAACTAGACCTATGTAATGTGTACACATGCATGTATAGAGATGGAGAGAAGGTATGTACTAAGCATGGTTGAAAAGAGTATGCTGTTGACTCTGTAAAGAAGTTTGAAATTCTAAAAGTGAGGTAATGTTGAAATGTTAGCTAAATATTTTCACCACAGCTATTCTTCACTGACCTGGGTGAATTCTTAAAATGTTGAGTTGACATGTTCATAGGATTTGTGTACATTCAACTATATAAATGGCTTTGATTTTTTTCACTTAAGGACCTGTCCTGCACAGGAGTAATATTGCTGACTATGCCCTTAGTGCAGGCACCACAGCTATGAATGCCCAAAGACTCTTAAGAGCTACCAAATTGAACAAACCAATTCTTCTGGAGGGCTCTCCTGGTGTTGGCAAGACAAGTTTGGTGGGAGCCTTAGCAAAGGCTTCAGGAAACACCCTTATTCGAATTAACTTGTCAGAGCAAACGGTAAGTGTAGTTGGTATAGGTAATAATGTCTCTATTTGTAGAGTTTCCTAATCAGAAATAGTTACATTATCAGTAACCTAGATATTTGATATGGTGATAAAGACCATAGCCACATGGCCTTCCAAACTTGATTCTGCTTCTGGATTCATTAATAACAAACAATTGCTATGTTATTTTCTTTTAATTTACTGTTTTAGTCTGATTCTCTTTTGAGTGAGAAGTATTCATTATAATACCACTTAATTATACTTTTTCTTTCTGAGGAAAACTTGGTAGAGATAAAATGATAATCCTATGCAAACGTGAGACAGCTGACAAATTGATTGGAAGTCTGGCAGCAGGGCCTGGGCATTGTTACTAGTTTGTTTCTTTATTGATTTGTTTTAAATCTTACCAATTTCTGAGTTCACAGAGCTATTAATGTGTACACCTGCTTAGATGGGTACTTGGAGCTTTGTGATGAGGGGATGCTTAGGACTGTTTGGGCTCCTGTGATGTGTTAGGAGCGGTTGGTTCTACCTTAGGTGTAAGATGGAAAAGTGGTGGTGTGCGGCCAAAGGATTTATCACTGTGGACTTAGGATCTTAGTATCTGGTTAAATTTTCTTTTTTTATAATATTAGCTTTCCCCCATTCCTTCTCAAGGACATCACAGACCTTTTTGGTGCAGATCTACCTGTTGAGGGTGGCAAGGGAGGAGAGTTTGCCTGGCGTGATGGCCCCTTGCTGGCAGCTTTGAAGGCCGGCCATTGGATTGTGCTGGATGAGGTAAGTGTCCTGTACATCAGGCTCGGGCTGGGATCATATATGTGAGGAGCACTCCTATTTTTCATAGCTCTAGAGCCTTTTTTAGTGGGTGAGCTTGCTGATGGCTGTTAAACACAAAAGTCTCCTGGAAAAGTCCGTATGGGTTTTGGCAGGACACATTCAGAGCTCCTCTACTTACAACCAACAAATGCTCCTACTTTTTATTTGTTTTGTTTTGTTTTTTGGTACTGGGAATCAAACTGAGGACCTTACGCTTGCCAGGCAGGTGCTTGTGCCGCTGAGCTATATCCCCAGCCTGCTCGTACTTTTTAAAGCATTCCATCAGACCAAAAGAGAAAATGCATTTTGGCTTGCTTATTGTTAACCCCTGCTGGCTTGATATACTGGTATTTGTATGTATCTCAGAGGTATTTGTCAATTGCTTCATGTTCTGTTAATGCTCCAGAGGGATAGAATGGATATACACAATGATGAACAAAAATGAAGAGCTGATGAATAGCATCATATGTGCATATTGGATAAATTACTGATCAGAAAAAAGAGCACTTTATGAGACATGGCTAATATTGAATCTTTGTGTCTAGCAGACAGTTAAGGAGTCAAGTCTGTTTGGGATATTTAATGTTAACATTGAACAATGAAAAGCTCCTGCAGATTGACTAGATTTATACCCCTTTGGGTCTAAACCTTAGGAAAGGTGGTGTGAGATTCCATCTATGGAGCAGCTGCATGCTGTTTTTTGAGAAGACATCAAGAGGGAGATTTTTCCTGATATTTTTGGAAAAACCTATCTGATAAAATATTCATTAGTTTGGAAAAGAGAAAGCTTAGTTTTAAGACAGAAAGCTACTGACCATGCTCAGATTGGTGGAAATGCAACCAGTTCTATAAACTACTAAAAAACATCCTGAGGCTAGGGCTATAGCTCAGCGGCATGCTGCCTATCTGACAAGTGCAAGGTCCTGAGTTTGATTCCCAGTTCCAAAAAATAAAAATTAAAAAAGAACACTGTGGGCTTTCTAACAGATATAAGGGCAGCTTTCTAGTTGAGGTTATATGGAGGAATTTATACTTTGTAGTGCTTACGTAAACATGATAGGTGAAATTCTCATTGAGTATAGTCTGGGTATTCTATTTTATTGATCTACATTTTCCTAAGTGACTTTTTGTGTGTTAACCTAAAAACTGTCCATGTCTTATTCCTGGACTATAATAAACCTCAGCATCTGAAGATCTCCTTTCAGCTTTTAATTTCTTAAGAACTCCTCTTAACTGTTGCTTACAAAACTGTTGGTCAAACTCAGGAAGATGGCGACCGGGTGAGCAGCAAGGGAGCGAACCTCCTTAATAAACACCACCAGCTCGAGACAGACTTGGTGAGCGTGAATGCCGGAACCTCGGCTGGGAAGTTTAAACTGGGCGTATTTCTCTGAGATGCCGGGGGAGATGTGGTAGGGCGGACCAGGCTGCCGGGGCGAGACGTGGGAAAGTCCC